>JAQGAE010005767.1:0-10869 GCA_034696685.1 Julus scandinavius
ACTCCCTGGTATTTGAGTGATATTTTGTAGATTAGAGCTTAGAAATAACTTCCACGGACGCCATCTTGCATTTTACTTAACTTTATTGACAGTGTTACCTAACAGCACCAACCTCACCAAAATCCTAGAAATCCCTAATTCCCCACAGCTTCAATCCATTTGTCAAGGGCAAGTGGGCATATTCAGACCAGACTGTTAAGACTCTGGTTCACAAGTGGGAGGATCATAATTGGTTAGATAGCATTGCGAGCAAAAGTACCTCAGTGTACTATAAAAACAAAATGAAAATTGTGAAGGAGACCTTCTATGACAATTCATATGGAAGTGCCTTACTGTTTAGAGCAAGGGCAGGGTCGCTGGAAACTAACTAACATATGGCAAAGTTCCACACCATCATGAAAACATGTGACTTGCGTGATGGTGGAACAGAGGATCTCCAGCATGTAATGACTAAATGTTCGGGCATGAAGGGATATCGGATTGGCATGGAGAACGCCTCGGCACTTTCTTTCCCATTGGTCACATGCTCAAGCCCACCTCAGTGCCCTCTTACCTGGCGCAAAGAAGCACAACAAGCTCCCTGTCCAGTGGACCACCGAGGCCCGTGCTGAATTTCTGGAATGCAAACCCCAATTGTGTGCATTAACGACTATCGCTCACCTGCTTCCTGACGCTACTTTAGCCCTTATGGTGGATACTTCCGATTTTGCCATGGGTGCTACACTTAATCAACTCGTCGGTGATCATTGGGAACCACTGGCATTTTATTCAAAAAATTTCACTGAAACCCAGCTACAGTACAGTACATACGACCGGGAACTGCAAGCCGCTTTCTCGGCGGTGAAACATTTAGGCCACATGCTCGAAGCTCGAAATTTCACCCAATTCACTGTGACAAGCTCGCTAACTAGAATTTTTGTCCTAATTCACATCGGACATTTGACATGTGGCTGGCGCAGACAACATCGTGTCCGACGCTCTATCCTGCATCGAGGCCACCACTGTCGCTCTTTCTGTGGACTACAACGCAATCTCTGTTGCTCAATCCACCGATGTCGAACTTCCAGAATGGCTTTCCTACACCGATTCTGGACTCAACTTACAGCATCTGACACTGCCGGCACCCGCATCCTGCACACTGGTCTGCGATGTCTCCACCGGGCTACCACGACCCCAGGTACCACAAGCATTCCACCGGCAGGTGTTTAATGCCCTTCATAATCTAGCACACCCTGGCCGCCGTGCTTCGGTGAAACTGACATCTGCACGCTTTGTTTGGCCATCTATTCGCAAGGACTGTACTGCTTGGGCCCGCTCCTGTCTTCCCTGCCAACGCTCCAAAGTCAGCCGTCACACCCACGCCCAGGTCTCCAACATACTGTCACCTTATGCTCGGTTTGAGCATGTACATATTGACCTAGTTGGACCACTTCCACCTAGCAACGGTCATGTGTATTAGCTTACCTGCATTGACAGGTATACACGCTGGCCTGAAGCCATCCCCATCACGAACAAGATGGCAAACACCGTGGCAACAGCCTTCTTCAGCGGATGGATCTTCCGATATGGCGTATTACAACGTGTTACTACAGACCAAGGTGGGAATTTGAATCTGATCTGTTCTCCTGCCTAGGCCGCCTCACCGGGTTTGACCGAATCCGAACCACATTCTATCACCCCCAAGCAAACGGCATGATAGAGCGCTTCCATCGACATCTTAAAAGTGCACTCATGTGCCACAAAGGTGTATCATTGTCTGCCGCGCTCCCTGCTGTCCTCCTTGGCATTCGCTCTGCACTTCGGGAAGACATCGGCACCTTGCCAGTCGAGCTGGTTTTCGGAGGGCCTCTTCATCTCCCAGGTGATTTCTTCGCTTCTACTCCGCAGTCACCCACACCTCACAAATTGCTGACCAACTTACGCCACGTAATTGCGAATTTACGCCCAGCAGCTGTCAAGCATCATGCCAAGCCATTAGTGTTCGTGTCCTGTGGCCTTTCAACTTGCTTCCATGTTTTTCTCCGACGGGACCATGTCCGTCAGGCCATGGAGCAGCCCTACGAAGGTTTTTTTGCCATCCTCCATCGAACAAATAAAATGTTCACCATCAGGCATGGCACTCGTGAAGTCAAGGTTTCAATTGACCGCATAGTGCCCGCCTACACATGGCTGCCAGATCAACTACTAGCGGTGCCACATCAGGAAGCTCAGCTACCTGCGCTGCCTTGCCACTGGTGCTCCACTGGCTGTGCTATCAACACAAGAAGCTGACCCACAGGTCACACCTTCGCCTTCTCAGCGTTCCGACCCTCGACAATCAACAATTAAGGGAATCCTTAAACATAGCACCTCAGTACGGCCACGTCACACATGCCACATCCGTTTCGCCGCTGACGCGCCGAATGCCACCACACGTTCCGGTCGACTGATTCGCCCCCCTCCTCGGTATCGTTAGACACTGGGGGAGTACTGTTGTGGCTCTTACTAACAATGGCCCCCCCCTTGGCGTTGGTTTCTTCCTTTTAACACTACGAGGGCAATATGGCGTCCCAAGCCACCTACAGGGATGACAACACCTGTACACGGCTACCTGACGTCATAGAGGTCAACCCCCATTGGCCCTTACCATTGGACACACCCAAATGGTCAGGGGACCTCCGCCATCTTGCCTCTGAACTCTCTCTCTTCCAGTGCTGACTCTCCTACAGGAAAGACGTCCTACACGTCCTAGACTATTTTTACTTCAGTCTAGTTCTCCTAGGAAGCCAGCTACGTGGAACCATCATCACATTATCACTGTTGATCTTATTATCATTTCTGCTGATATATATTATATTTCACATGTTTCATGACCATAATAATTAAAAGGTTAAGTTTACCATTGTGGTCTTTGTTCTTGGAGATCCAAAGATCCCCAAAACCTCTATGAAACCTAAAAAAATACTTTGATACCTACTGGATACTATAATATATCTAAGATGATACCTAACATTATTGTAAGGGAAGGCAGCTTCAGGATGCATTTGCGCGAGAGTTGTTGCGTTACAAAATTGATGTTTGCATTCCAAAAATGCAATGCTGGTCTCTGTGGTCCACTGAACAGGGAGTTTGTCCTGAATCTTTGTGTTAGGTAAGAGGGCATTGAGATGAACTTGAGCATGCACAGCCTGAAAAAGAAAATACCTATACAAATTTACCATACCCTAGAACTGACGGAGTTGTTGAGCCGTCATTGGACCTGTGAAGTCATATATAGTAGAGACGTTACAGGCCAAAGGGAGTAAGGCCAGATGCGCTAACCGTCTAACTGAAAAATGTGAGTTTCCACACCTACAACACACTTGTACGGTTTGATGTGCATACCCTAGGTGCATAGTTTTTCAAATAGTAATCTGAAGTGTTCGCGGTGTTATTCCATGTCCCAGTAAGTGATGGATTATATCGTCCAAAGACATGTAGAAAAATTCGAGGTCCCTTAAGATGCCATCCATTAACCGCTGGAAAGTTTGTGCTGCATTGCAAGGACAAAAAGGCATCCTTGGGAACTTGAATAGGTTGAACGAAGTAATTACTGCGGTGCCTTTCAAAAATGTTAATTATCATCTAAGTTGGAAACGTGGAAACGTTTATAAGTATCAAATATTTGAAGTAAGCAATAAATATTCTATTAAGATACTTTGATCCCAAATTTTTGGTTTATGTCAGAAAAATATATCCCATATGGAAAAAAATATAGCTGGAAATATATATTTTTTTAAATATATTAGTTATATATGGAACATATTCAGTAATTGGCCTAATATTAGTATATACATCATACATCAATACATGAAGTTATAATCCATAATCCATAGGTTCCATATTTCTATGGGTCCATATGTCAATGAATCTGTACTACAAGAATTAGGTGTAAATAAAAAATTAAAAAACAATAAACCACAATCACACTCAGGTGGGAACGAACCCACATACTCTGAGTTTTCAGGCCTATACCTAAACCTCTAAACTACCAATAAGTCGTATTTTCAATATGCAACTTAAAATATAAATATTATCTTGTTCACGATTTGTAACATGATTATGATATGGCAATAGTTTGCCTAAATTTGTTATGGCACAATAAAATGTCCCTAAATTAGTTGCGGGAGACAAAAAATATCCGGAATATTTTCCAACTAATTATTTTTACAATATATTTATCATAAAACTTGTATATTGTAAATATATATTCTGAAAATTTATTTCCAAACTATGTATGTTTTTACAATATATTTGTCATATATTTAAATATATTATATTTTGAAACATATTTAATATATTACTCATATATTATCTACATTATTTCAAATATAGGTTATTCTGTTAAATAACGAATTGCCCCAAAAAATCGCTTAGTGAATTTTATTAAAACACACTTTAAAGACACAATTAAAAGTTAACAGCAATCAAAAATAGTGTTGGGCAAGGATTCTTAATGATCTTATTGGGTGCAGATTTATCTTAATTTGGTATCAAATAAATGAAATGATACATAAAGCTAAAGTTTCAGTAAGGTGTTTTATATGTTTCTAAAGAAACCTTTTAAAACCTTATGCAAGTAGTAATTTTGCACAAGTTTGACCTCTCTTTTAGCAAAAAATGTGCTGAGAGTGTACAAAAATTGAATGTTTTATGAAAACAAATAAAAAGCTTATGTGTATTAAGAATTGATAATTGCCTAATTATGTTACTCTAACGAGGTTTACAAGTTAGATGCATATATTTAGTAAATTTTAATTTAAATTATGATTTTTTTGAAATTTTAAACAATACTACCATCCTCTATAATTTTGTTTATAGCTGCAAGTTAAAAATAGATAACTGTTGCTATAGCTTGATGCTATGGCAACCCCAAATTAAATTTAATAACTAAATAATTTGGAAAGGATGGTCTGGATATTCCTTTGGGAGTAACCTAAACCATAAAGGCCCTACTATATTAGGCCTAATTAAAGCCTTTGATAAATTAGGTCTAATTTAGCCCTTAATAATGCCTGTTACTATAGCTTGTTGCTATGGCAACTCTAAATGAAACTTTAGAACTACATAATTTGGGGAGGATGGTATGGATACCCAATTAAATGTAACGCAAACCATACATGGGCTTTTATTCAGCCCTAGTATATTAGGCTTAATTTAGACCCTGATGTTAGGTTTAATTTAGGCCTTAAATAATCCAACTACATGCTGACTCCCAACCTCTATGGTACAATACCACCTAATCATAACTATCCCATCCTCCACCCCCTGTTTGGTGTACTACTAAAGGAGAGTTAATGGAAGTTGAATAGTGGACAGTATACTGCTAAAGGAGAGGTAAGGGAGAAGGGATGAAATAAACATTTACCAAAGTGGGAGAGGAAGGGCTAGTTTTTTTTGCAATTTCCCTATCCCCTCTCAAAAAAATACAATAATGTAATTTTGCACATTCCCGAACTGAAAAACAGGCCAGTAGAATGGTATACAATTACAACTAACCCTTACCGTGAAGTAAAGGAGTACGCAGAGTGGCACACAAACGTGCATTGGTCTACTTTTTGACCCTCCGTAACAAAAGTGTAATCTAATTTATTACCTTAAGGTTACTAGAATGAAACGTTCATAGGTTTCACTCTATTTCTAATAGATACTAAAATTAAACTTAGGTTTCACTGATGGAAGTTTCATGAGGTATCATACTTAAAAAATGCCTACTTTGAAATTTAAAATAAACAAAATAAACATCAATTTTTTTGCAATGGGTCTTACAGACGATTCACAAAGGTCACAAAAAGTCAAAAAGGGGCCTTTGTGACACTAGCGCCATTAGATAAAATAGTTCAAATAATGGCTAAAAATGGAATTTTTAAAGCTACAATGGAAAAAGCAAAGAAATTTAAATTTTGAATTTTAAATGTTTTATCGACCAATGGCGGAAAATTTGAATTTAAATGCTGATTCTGCAAGTTTTGTTTTGATGGCAGAAATTTTTGTTTGTAGTAGAAATGACATACTTTGCCACCACAACCTTGGTTTTTCCAAGATGGTTTATGGTTTATTTTTATTTTTCAGTAATGTGTTTATGGAGAAGGTGATAATGATGTTATGATATTTTGGTAGATGACAGGCATTCTGCAATACAAAGCCTTTAAAATCCTCACTGGTACAAGTGTATTTTGAGCCATGGAAGTTGTTATGGGAAATCAGAATCATACCACATAGCCATTTAATTTAGAATGAATAGCCTATTTTAATGAAGGTCCGCTGTATAACGGAAGAAAGGACACTTAGTCTTTCCTACAAAAAAGGTTTAAGATACTGACCCACTTACACCAGACAGGTATATGTAGGGGTCCAAAGTAACTAAGAGAAGTGCATAAATGAGCAAAATTGCAAAATATATTTGAATACACATTCCCCTTAGGTCAATACAAATATTGACAGGCCACAGTAAATACTCCAGTGTTCGGTATTCCATTTTCCTATAGCCCAGTTTTCCGGTAGTCCAGTTGCTGGTAGCCTATTTTCTGGAAGTCCAGTTGCTATTAGTCCATTTTTCAGTTTTCCCATTTAACCAATCCAGACTATCATAACGCAACACAGTGACCTGCTCCAGTTTGCAATTGCTGGTATATCACTAACCAGGCTGATGGAAGAAAACCATCTCTAATGGGGAACATGCAAGAAAAATCAGCCGTCTTGATTTCTGCTCAAAGACGGCACAATGTTTGACTGCAGTCTCAGCACTCGAAGCAAATATCATAAATGTGGTGCAAGACTATCAGTCTCAACACCGACTACCTACCAGGAGTCGCGCTTTGCCTGATTTAATCATGTAATCTCCGGTATGGAGAATAGTGCTTGCCGACAGTTCTGTCTTCTGTCACCATACCAAGTGTGGGAATGCTGCCCACCGATGCAACTTCAAATGTGCATTACACTAGGTCACACTAGGTCACACACTGACAATTGCCAAGACTTGGCCTCCCATTTTTGCCAAATCAAGGTGCCTTCTTCCTGATGCTAAAACAAGTTATCTGCCCTTCTTCTCAAAGCTAATGGTAAAGCATACTTCACCTGGTTGCTAAAAAGACTGGTGGCTAGCGCCCATGCGAAGACTACCTGTGTCTTAATGCTGCCACCGTGCCAGACCGCAACCCTGTTCCCCACATCCAGGATTCTCAGGTGCTTCATTTTTTCTGCTCTCGATCTGGTTAAAGCTTTTACACTCCTGCCTTTGCGACACTGGTGTCAGTAACGACATGCTTAACCTCTTGACCACAAGCGTGTAAATAAGAGGAGAGAATTTTGGTCCGCGTAAAGGTATAACCCTTTATTGACGACAACGTTTCGTCCTTACAAGGACTTCATCAGGTCGATAAATAAAAACTACAATTTCAAAAAGGGTAAAAAAAGCCAATTAAAAACATCATAAGGGCCAACAACAACACCTTACATTACAATTTTATCATACACGTTGCCTTTTCAATTAATTGCAACTAACCGTTTAAATATGGAAATTTTCCTGGTGTGGCGATACATAATTAACAGCGTGGACAAATTACACTAAAAGGGCACTATAAAAGTAATACAAAACTTAAAAATTCAGATCTCTGGACAAGCAATAGCTTCCCACATGGCCACAACCGTCATCATAGTAAAACAATCAAATTACCCCCCCAAAACTAATCGACTAAATCGACCTGATGAAGTCCTTGTAAGGACGAAACGTTGTCGTCAATAAAGGGTTATACCTTTACGCAGACCAAAATTCTCTCCTCTTATTTACTGGTGTCAGTAGTTCAAGATTTCCCCAAAGGCGACACTGGCACAATTTAATATTCTAAAATTCAAATTTACCACCATTAAACGTAATTGCAAGCTAATCAGGAGCCAGCAATTGCTAAGCCTCGCTATAAATTCGAGGGATGTTGAGACGATTAGTTTATCTTTTCGGATTACTGTTAGTTTATAGTAACATTTACATAAATCAGCCTGTTTTATAATATCAGTTTATTGCATTGGTCTTCGCTCATAGTGGATCAACTTTCTATACTCTTATTATGTTGACTTTGGCCACTTTAGCCAAGGATTTCTTGGGGAAAGTTTACAAGCTCATGTGAGGCTTACTGCACATAGGACATCCTAGTTTCGAAGTATCGGAACTACATGTTGTAGGTTTACCTTGATCAATACCTTATTGAGATTTGGTGCCTTATTGCCACTATGTTTTTTATCATAATGTTTGCCTTTGCAACCTGTAGTTTTATAGATCTCTTTGGCCTTTGTCATCATGTGTCGTAGTATTGTCTTGATTTTTTTTAATGTTGTTACTGTTGGTTAAGGTTTACTTCGGTCCCCAGCTGTGATGGTAGAAACTGGTTTGACTTGGGTAGATTTAGGCGTGAAGGATGGTACTGCATAATGTGGTCATTTTCTAGCATCTAAGAGAATTTCTCCATGGCATTTTACCAAATGGTAGTGGTCATCCCAAGGTCTTATTTTACTTCTGTGAAACTTAAGATCGATGTTCCTATGCAGTGCTTGGTGTGCGATTTCCACTGGTAACTGGAACAATAGTGGTTGTGCAATTAAACAAAATTTGGAGATCATTTGGTCGACAAACTCCATAGCGATTTTGCCTAACATTTGTTTCATTTTGAAAAACATTTAAGATTGAATGGGTCTCTAGGTCCAAAATTGCTTCCATTCAGTGGAGTGCATTTCGGAAAGAATGCCATCACATTTTATCATGAAAGTTTTGAAACCAGGCTGACGCCTCATCCTAATGAATCCTAGCATACTTCGTCTGTGCTTGTTGGACAGATGATAGCTATCAGCAGCAAATTTGTAGGTGTAAAGCCTTTGAGAAAATGTGCCATTCCTCTCTTTGAATTTCGAGACCATTGAAAAAATGGTTTGGAGACCATGTGTTTTTTTTTGGGGTTTTATGCGAAGTTTCACCATTAACTGTAGGAAAATAACAAATTAAGTAAAAGAAAAAGAATTGAACATCAGGTTTATCAGATAACTAACTGGAAAGACTGGCTGCAATAAGCTGTCCAAAAGAAATGTGGGAAGAGCTACACAAGCTATTCATCAGAGTCGAGAACGACCATATGTCCAACTTCTGAGCTAACTTGTTGCTCACTAATGAGGTGCGGCATCCACAGTCAATCAGTGCATGATAATCGATGCATTGAATCCAAACTCTAATCACCATAGGTGCAGATGATAATCCTTTCAATGTTGCCGCTAACCTTGCAGGTTTCCTTAACTTGGCTGGTTTTGGACAACGGCATGCAAGATGTCCTATCTTGTTGCAGTTGTAGCACATCCTAGTTTCCAGGTTACTTTACTCCTTTGATTCTTCATCAAAATCCATTGACTCCAGCTCACTGTCGTCATCCGATGCCGTATCTGAGTCTTCTATCTTGTTTGATTTCTTCTGTTTCTTTTCTTTACTTGAAAACTTCTTTTCGACTTCAGGTTTCCTTCTTCCCTGGTTGGCCTTCTTATCGCTTGTCTTCAAAAGCTTTGACTCCTTGGATGCCTTTTCTTTAGGGTTGATCGCTGCCTCAAATGATCTAGCTAATGTGTATGTGGCAAGAAGTGTAGAAACGTTCCTAAAGATGAGCTCCTGCCTGAGCTCAGAAATTGTCCCTCTCATGAAACTGAAGATTTGATCGGTAAGTCCTAAAGTTAGCACTGCTGCAATAGCACTTTGAAATTCTCGTATGTATTCCTCAATCTGGCCCGACTAATGTAGTTCCTCCAATCTTGTCATCTCCTCCAATCTTGTCATCTCCTCCAAAAGCAAAAAAAAATTGCATGGCAAAGGTATCCATATTTGGAAATGGTTTATGGACTCCAATATGTCCAACGTACCACTCCATGGCTAAACCCTTCAAAATGATCAATGCCTTCTCTACCTGCAGTGCCCCTTTTCGAATTCATGCTGCCTCCGTGTGGTTGAAAAACATGGAGCAAATTGCATGCAAGGTGAGTAACTGCGCCAGTTCTGTATAGATCTGTATCATCTGTCTCTACTGCCGTTGGACGCTCTCTGCTAGAGCTCCCAATAGCTGATTCATTTCGTTTTTTCAAACTTATCTTAAACGTTTCCCTTATCTATTTACGTAACTTTCCAGGTCCTTCTTAGGTCGATGCACTTGTTCTTTTAAGCACACCACTTGTATTGGCAACTCAGTTTCCGCACAACCATCCTTTTTGAACAAATCGTCCATTTTTGCAAACCGTCCATTTTCACAAGCCACACTCTGCTACCAGTAAAAAAATTTTATACGAAGAATGGAGCCACTACTTTCGGTGTGAGACAATTCTGCTATTCAATATGTTTATTCGCAAATAAATATAGTTCCTTACAATTACCATTAATTTCCTCAAATTGGGGTTTCAATACTAATTTCAGATACAAAATACCTCGTACTTCTTCTCTGTGAAAATCCCGTCTTCTTTCCCAGTGACTTGTATGTTTGGAGCTCGTCTCCATCCTCTTCGAATCTGCCACTCATCCTCTCCTCCTTTTATCTTAATTATTGGAATGCCAAAATGATTGAAATCTAGGGTGTTTCACATTTTGGCAAATTTGCATATTTTCCCTTAATGGCCTTTCCCAATTGTGGCCGAGGGTGACATTCCGTAGCATTTCTCAAAGAAAATTGCAACCCTCTAGGTCGCTAGGTTGTGGTCAGAGTTCGAGGCATGTCAACCTTATTTTCTGATCCATGAACCTCGATAAATAATGTTACATTAACTTCACAACTATGGAAGTGAGAGAGACAAATACCACCTCATAAACTTGTTTACCCTCAACACATTAAAGTCAAA
>JAQGAE010005768.1:0-10869 GCA_034696685.1 Julus scandinavius
AATTTACAAATAAACACACAATTCTCAATTATGATATTGACCTTAAAGCCAGCATCAGGCAAGATATAGATAGATACTTATATACATAAAGTTGTAGTGCACTTGAAAAATGTTGCTTATATACTGCACATATATTTCAACACATTTTAGTGTGCCGCAACAAATGTAGGCATATTTTAGTGTGCTGCAAGAAATTTAGGCATACTATTACATAACGCAATCGTTTTAAAAATCCTGACTAAAATAATATTTCGGCACGAATAACTTAGAAAATTTTTCTAATTTCCATCGAGTTGCATACAAACTCAAATCTATACCGTTTTCAAAGCTGTTTGTGTAAGAAAACATTAGTAGGTACTTGGTTAAGGTGTTGGACTGGGAAATCAAGGTATGTGGGTTCAATTTTTGCTGAGCATAATGGTTTTTTTTTTAGCTTTTTATAATAAATGTTCCATATATTTTCAATATATTTTTTATATAAAGTCAATCTATTATTCATATATTAAATTAGGCCAATTTTGGTATATTTTTAATATATGGGTAATATATTTTCAGACATATCTTTATCGCATATTATTTTTCCGTATGGGGATGGGGCCATCTATTAGGAATTTTTTCAAATCTGAGACATCTAACAGCCAATACTCGGTTTTTTGCCCTAGGGATAAATTTCTTCAAATTATTCACATGCATAACTGAAATAGGAGGCGTACCTTTTTGTGTATCCAGAAAAGCATAATTAACTTGAGAAATTTTTTCCACAATCTGGTATGGATTGTGATAAGGCGGCTTGAACTTTCCCTGGCCAAACCGGGATAGGGGCCAAGTCCCTAACCGAAACCCAATCCCCTACCTTAAAGTCAGTCTGACAATGACGTCTGTCAAACCAGGCCTTCTGTCTAACCTGGGCGTCCCCCAAGGCCTGCAATGCCCGCGTTCTTCGCTTCTGCATCGGCATCGCTGGGCCCACAGAGGAAGGCTGCCCCATCGTATTGTGCATCGCTAACCAAGGCAAAAATCCGTGCATCAATTCAAATAGGGATGCCTGCAACGATGCCTGGGTTGCAAAATTATATGCGGCCACCACGCAATCCAAAGCCTGGGGCCGTTATTCGAACTGTGGTCAATAAGGTCTGTATCATCCTCTCCGCCAGACCATCAGCATGTTGATGGTATGACGTAAAGGCCCTATGAATAAACTTGTAATCTTTGAAAAACTTCTGGGCCCTCTAACTCAACTGATGGGTTCCACTATCGGAGATAAGCTCCCTAGGCACCCCAAACCTATCAAACAGTGACAAAAACTATTTCTCGATAGCCGTGGCATTTGCCTGCTTATATGGGGCCATGACACAGAACCTGGTGGCATAATCCACAGCCACCAGCTAATATGCACAGCACCCTACCGACGGGGAAACGGCCCCTCAAAATCAAATCCTCATTCTTCCCCTGGTCCATCCACCGCTATAGGTTCCAACAATCCCTGGGACAACACCCTTGGAATTTTATTCATTTGGAATTGCGTACACGATGCCACAAATCCGGTAACTGATGATTTCAAATGGGGCCAATAATAAACTCGTGACACAAGGGACAATGTCTTCGACCGGGCCAAAATTCCCAACCAATGAGTGGTCATGACATTCCTTAATGACTTCCTGCTTCAAATGTTCCGCCACCACCAGTAATAATCTAGGGGGTCAGAAGGGTTATAGAAATACAATGTCCAACCCAATATCAGATAACCTTTTGGGGCCACATCCCTTCCCCCACCTTTTCTCGCAATACTGCCAACTATGGATCCTGCATCTGTTCCTTTGCCATATCCCTTTGACCAGGGATCAAATATATATATGCATCATTATCCACCCCTGGGGACGCCTGTTACTCAATCACCGGATATCGACTCTAACAGTCCACATCTACATGGAGCCCCCTTTTTGTAAACAACTTCATAAGTAAACTCCTCCATTTTAGCTGCCCATCTGCCCAATCGATTGAAGGGATTTTTCAACGACCTGAAAAACCACAGGACATTGGGATCCATCACTATTGAGACTTTATTAAGAAACAAATAATGGCAGAACTTTTCCACTGCCCATACTATTGCCAGCACCTCCAATTCCGTAACGGTATACAGTTTCCATCGGCAACAACGCACGGCTGGCAAACACCAATACACATTAGTGGGCTTAACTCCCTGATACAGAATCGCGCCCAATCCCACCCATGATGCATCTGTTTGCAAACTAAGGAGTGCTGCTAAGTCGAACATAGCAAATATTGGGGCTGTACATAAAGCCTCCTTCAACGCCTGGAATGCCAATTCACAATGTTCTGTCCAGCCAAATGACACTGATTCACGCATTAAATTAATCAATGATCTAGCTATGCTCGCAACATCCTTAATGAATCTTGTATAATATCCACAGAAACCCAAAAAACTTCACACCCTTCTGATTCCCGAACCTGGGGAAGTTTTGTACTGCCAAAATCTTATCAGGGTCCTTGGCCACCCCCTCTGCACTAACCACATGGCCCAGATACTTCACCTGCTCATAGCCAAAAATTATTTAGACTGCTTCAATTTAAAACTATGATCGGATAACAACTGCAAGACCGCTCTTAAACGCTCATGAAACAACTCAAAATTTGGTGCGAACACAATGATATCATCCAAGTATATCAAGCACGCCTCCCACTTCAACTGCAAAAAAATTTGGTCCAATCCTCTCTGCATTGTTGCTGGTGCATTACACAGTCCGATGGGCATACGAGTAAACTCGAAATGTCCCTTGGAACATGAAAAAGCTGTCTTCTCCGGTCTTGCTCCCTCATGGGCACCTGCCAGTATCCCAACATCATGTCCAGGGTCACGAACTAGGCCGACCCCTTCATGTCCTCCAATGCATAATAAATGCGCGGCAACGGATAGCTATCAACCACCGTATTCACATTCAATTTACGATAGTCTATACAAACCGCACGGACCCATCCTTTTTCTTTGCCAACACCATAGGACTAGAGTATTGACTTTTACTAGGCCTCACCACTCCCTATCGCTGCATTTCCAGCAATTCCCTTTTGACAATATATTGCACCTTCTCCAACGATCGTCGGGGTGTGACATAAACCAGTACATGATTTCCAGTATCAATAACGTGAGGGGGCAACCTTCTCAACCCCAACTTCTGCACCGATAGTGCAAAGGTGGTTCCAAAACTCCCTAATAATCTGCACAACGCTCTACGTTATACCTTCATCAAAGAAGGCCCCATCTGCAAAATGGAGTCTAACCCCTATTCCTTGGAGCGACTCTCAACCTATCCCTCGTTACACTCTGTGACTTCAAATGGCATCACCTCGGGTACTTCCAACGCAAAGACCAACGCCACCTCTGCTCCAACATCCAGGTTCAATGCCTCTGCCTTTAAATTGTTGTTTTAATTAAGATTATTTTTGATTAAATTAATCAGAGGCATGTAATCCATAAAGTTGATAAAAGCCGACACCACGTTTTGCATTGCAAACCTTAGCTATGGTAATGGAGGGGGAAAGGTTAGCTAAATTGTAATTAAAAATTTAACTAATTAGTTTTGTTTTATTTTTATTTCAGGGTTTTCTCCAGGACGACGTCACCAGGCCAGGACAGCCACCAGGCGAACAAAGGTAAGTCACCCTCGGTATTTTAATAAATTTACAGGTCGCGCCACCCCAGAATAACAATCGCCCTCGTGACGAGACCTCCCTTAAAGTTACGGGGTCCGGTCACAGAGGTATGGAGTCAGTGCGGCTATTGAACTTGGTTCTCACGAAGCAAATTTTGAATACCCCCTTTCAAAAATGTTTCCTGATGAACCGAAGTTTCATTACGAAGTATTTGGTCATGTTATTGTTGACCTAGTTCCTTATTGCGTGAATCGCCGACTCATTGTCGAGGATCAAGGTTGGTTCTTGGATCCCATCAGGCAGAAAGGGATGTGCCTCCTCCAAGAACATACATAACCAAAGTAGCTCCTTCACAAGATCAACCGAGGCCATGAGCTCGGCCTCCATGGTCTATTGACCTGTGATGGTCTGACACGAAGATCTCCAGCACACCGGGGATTTGATAATCATTACCAATATTTCCGAGACCGAGTGCCTTGTATCCACGTCGGACCCCCAATACGCGTCAGTGAATGCCTGGACCTTGACATCATGACTTTTAAAGAGAACTAGACCTTTATTTTTAGTCTGTCGCAAGTAATTGACTAAGTTCTCCACCTGATGCCACGCCTGTAAAAACAGCCAACTACTGAACTTCTCTAAGGTATTAACGGTGCCTATAACACTCCGATATGGATACGAAATCACCTCTTCTTCGTTACTCATGAATTCACAAGAGAAGACCTTTCCTACTCGAATAGGATTGTTAATATGTCTTGTAGGGATTATGTCCAGTTTCCGGCTGAGGGCATCAATGTAAGACTCCTGGTCCATGATGATATTACCGTCCTCATCTTGTCGGACGTTAATCCCCAGGAAAGTCGTCACCGGTCCTAAATCTTTAAGATCATAGACCTGGGCTAGTTTCGCGATGACTTCGTCGATCGCACTGTCTTTCCTTCCCAGGACAAACAAGTCGTCCATGTACACCATGACTAGGGCATCCCACCACAGCCGATAAACGCATTTGACACTATCGAATGGTATGAAGTCCTGCCGTTGCAGTTCCTCGTGCAAGGTTCCCCACCAGCATCGACCTGCTTGGTGTAAGCCAGACAATTACTTATTCAGGCGCCAGACACATCCGTCGGTTCGGGTCGTCTCTGGTGGAGGTTACATCAGGGTAGGTTTATCAAGTGTGCCATAAAGAAAAGCACACCTGACATCAAGGAAGCAATGGAGCCAACCCCCGAACACAACAAGCAGAAGAAAGACAACAAGGACGAGCGTGAAATTAATCACGGGGTTGTAAACATCCGTGAAGTCCAAACCCTTCTGTTGCTGAAACCCTTTAGCAACAAGACGGGCCCTGTGTCTCACCACGACGCCCTGTGAGTCCCGCTTACACGTAAACACCCACCTGCAGCCCAGGACCTTCTGTCCCTCCTTAGGCGGTACGGACTCATAGACCTTGCGCTTTTTGAGGACCTTCAACTCGTCCTCCATAGATTCCAGCCATTTATCGGAATCCTGAGCCGAAATTGCATAACTAAACGTCGTTGGATCAGAATCCACAATGTTCACCTCAGCCAGAGCTTAGGATTCCTTGTCCCGATCCTCTGTCCCCTCGTCTGTCGGGTCAATTTTGAACTCCCCCTGAGATGTGTTGAGTGGGGAAAAGTCAAAGTCATGATCATATTTGATTTTGTTGTCCCGGCAGTACGTGCTGAACTCATTGGTGAAACGGAAACGCTTTCCACCCAGGTAGTAATAGACATCAGCACGTTGCCCCGTCTGTCTGGGTTGAATTACCCATCTCCATGTGGAAGACTTCACAGTCGGGAGTTCACGACTTTTAAAAGTACTCGTGGGCGCCTCCTCAATAGGAACACCGGCCTTGAAGGCCTTGGCAGGAAATTCGTCCTGAGCTTCCTTTCCGAGTTCTGGCAAGGACATTTGTCCTGTAAATCGATCGTCGAGACCGGTCCCCATGATTGCCTCATCAACACGAAGTTGACTAGACTCGAAGATGCCGCCTAGTTCCGGGTTAAAGAAGTAGTACCCCTTCGTCATTTGGGAGTAGCCGATTAGTATTACATTAACGGAAGTGCCACTAAGTTTCTTCTTCTGTTGAGCCTGGGGGACAAAACTGTAGACCTTACTTCTCACCCGCCGGAGATGGGTAAGGTTCGGCGTATACCCCATCAGCCACTCGTAAGGGGAACTCATGTTAAGTATTCGTTGGGGCAGTCGATTTTTCAGGTAGGTGTAGGTGAGAAGAAATTCTGCCCAAATCTTGTTACCCAAATCGGAGTCGCATAACGACTCTGATAGCTTCAACGGCTGTATGATTAAACTGTTCAAATAATTTATTCATATGTGGAGAGCAGACATTTGTGCTCAGATTTCTAATACCCCTCTCCGCATAGAATCTTTCAAACGTTTTGGAGCAGAATTCTCCACTATTGTCAGTCTTTATAGTCTTTACCTTACAACCAGTCTGGTTCTTCATCCAGGCGATGTAGCTAGAGATACTGTCCACGACCAGGTCCTTGCGTTGCAGGGGTTACTCTTTGCACCAACGCGAGTAATCATCGATCAGTGCCAGATAATACCGACAGCCTGTACCCAAAGTAAAGCAATAAGCCATTACACGTCCGCATGGTTCAGTTCCAGTGGAGCCTTTGAATAGCTTTTAAGAAGAGGTGCCAGGTGGGTTGGTCGATGCATTTTACATTCGAAACATGCCTCATAGTTCCGTGGTTTATCTGTCAACTTCGACAGACCACGGAAATGCTGAGATAGAAATACTGACATTTGCAGGATCGTGTCCTGACTGATGTGGCCAAGTCTCAGATGCCACAATTTCAAATTCGAAGATTGGGCCAACCCACCTTTGGCCGACACCGACATTAGCGGCAACAATTTCTTGCCCAAGTCAGGTCGAGGCACCGCTGTCACATGATACAGGCGGTACTCCCTCTAAAACTCTAAAATTTATATGCCCTTACGATTAAAAACTCTAATTTTGTCTGCCGAGCTCGTCCAGGTACACATGCCGATTTACTAATCTGGGAGGCAGATAGATTTCTCCTTCCCGACGGAGCATATGTGACATATCGGATGGCGGTGAGACGCTTTTAGCCGTTCACCACGGAATTAAACATGACAGTACCCTTTACGACAACCCAGAATGTCCCTGAATAAAAGTACATGTTGATGGAGGGCGTTTTTTGGTACTCTGTGAACCAGCGGCAATCATGACAACGCTTACGCCCACACCGGAATCTTAAGTCCACCGATCGTCGTTACCCTCGTCAGCGGTTAGTGCTACAATGAGGATGTCAAACCTAGCCCAATCCCCGGGAATCGTCATGTTGTCGGTGGTACCCCCAGACTTGCCCCCAGAATGACCTCCTTGCTTCCCCTTCTGCTTGCTTTTTGACCCTTTTGATTTCGGTGCCTGTGGCGCTGCATGGCCTGCAGGGACGGCTGCATGAGCACGTACGGGGTGGTCTTTGGAATAGTACCCTGTGCCTCCGACCCGAGGTTAACCCGGCAGGTCTCTTTTAAATGACCACTCTTCCCGCAACAGGAACAGGTTCGGGTCTCGGTCGGTCAAGTCGGCACTTTGCCTGGCGCTGGAGCAGCTCAGTGGAAGGAAGCAAGGACATCACCCCCGGCACTCCCCACTAAACCGGCTGCGCTGGCCCCCGGGTATACCTCATGCTGTTGGTCTCAGCAATCAGGGCAGCCTTGACTTTTGCAGGAACGAAGTCCACGTTAGGCCAAGTGTGGAGGAGCTTGATTTTCAAATTGAAGCTCAGAGAAAGTCCCATTAACATCTTTAATGCCAAGTCCAAGTCATCGGCCCTGCGACCTGCTTCTTTCAGTTATTGAGCTACACGCTCCACTCGAGCGATGTAGCTCTAGATGGACTCTAGATGTTCCATCCACAAGGACTGGAACTGGCATATCAACTGCTAGATCCTTTCACAGGTAGTCGCCTCAAAAGTATGCTGTATATGAGCCAACACCTCCCAGCATTGGGTTCCGGTGATCCCCTGGAAAACCGTCTCCCTAATCCTAGGATGGACCGAAAAGAAGATTATTGAGTAAACCTTTTGGCACATGTACTCGAAACTTTTCCAATCGGCCTGGGTGGCGGCCTTTTCGGGATCCTTGCAGTACTTACTCACGAACCGCAGCATGGACTAGTACATCAATGCGACCTCCAGCTCCTTCCGCCAGTTCGCATAATTTGACTCGGTGAGGAGAGATATCCTCGATGACTGATCCACAGAAGAGAGCAAGAAGTCGTAACCATCATCCATATTTTATCGGAAGAATGGCATGGTGCAAATTCCGAATTTCAGTGAAGTCACGTCGACAAGAAACGTTGTTGAGAAACCGCACGCGCCCTACTCGTTGCGCAGACTCCGGTTCCTTGAAAGACCTTAAACGAACGATGTCGCTGAATTGAAAAGAAACCGAAAGAACCCCGACCATCCAGCCAGAAGGACAGGCACGCAGTAACTGTACCTCTATTTTGTAGATGGAGGTAAATACAACTACCACCTCCAAGGACCCAGGAATAAAAAATGAATTCCAAACCTGCATCACCTGGCGTCAGCCCTGTCAATGATGATAACATACTGAACTTAACCTGAAAAGAGGGTGTTAGGCATAATTAAAAATTAGACACACATGGACATATTATCAGAAACTGCACTCAATCTGCATGATTAATGACAACACAACTCGGGAAAATCACTTAATCGTCAAAATAAATCCAGAAACTCCCACACTTGGAGGGGGTGTTCCGTTTACTCGACACCCTTCCCTCACAAAAACCATACAGGCATAGCCACAAAGTTCGCGATGGCGATGAAAACAAAAAACTTTCGGCAATTCACGATCCCTATTGCAAACTCACGTCAAAACCGATGGCGGGTGTCCTAAAAAACAGGCTTGAACAATCCTTCCACCATAACCACAGCTAGTAAGGGTGCAAAAAACAATAACGAGTTGCATCTAAAGTCCTATTGGCCAAAAACGTAGAAACCAAAACCCCTCGCAAATTACTTGCGAGCGGAAAGTTCAGGTCCCATTGACAAAAAGGGCATCAAACGACCTCCAATGGCAGCTGTGGACGCGGAGCACGGCGACTTTAGTTGGTTCCTGATTCAGGAACTGGCCAAAAACAGGCCGTCGAACGGGCGGCCCCGCAAAAACGAGTGGCGTGCACGTCTACCAATGGCAGCGTTCACCAAATACATGTGGCGGGCAAGACCGACAATAACGATTCCAAAAAAACCCGGACAAAGGCCAACAATTGGCCCACCAAAAACACGTCGAGTAGCTACAGCGATTGGCCTCACATTTTAGGCGAAAATCCCCTGCAGCATCCAATGGCGGCGATGATGGGCGTGTTTAGCACCACACACGCGTGCAATCCCAGGAGGCCTAACCAGACGGCCTACAGGTATCACGAGCTGGACAGGTGGCCTCAAATTGAGAACCGCGGCGGATGAGATTATCCATCAAGGCGCAAATCAACAGTTAATCAAAACAGTTGACCTGTCCGCCATGTTGAGGCACACAATTACAGATAAACCATGCTCTGCTACCATGTTGTTTTAATCAAGATTATTTTCGATTAAATTAATCAAAGACATGGAATCCATGGAGCCGACTTCACGCGTGTGCATTGCAATAGCATCAACAAAAAACCCACCAAAATCAAGATGGCGAATGAAAAAAAACCAAGCCCTAAAACAGTGGCACCACCTGGGCCACTTATCCTTAGCTATGGTAAGAAAGGGAAAGGTTAGCTAAATGGTAATTAAAAAATTTAACTGATTAATTTCGTTTATTTTTCATTTCAGGGTTTTCTCCAGGACGACGTCCCCAGCCCAGGACAGCCACCAGATGAACAAGGGTAAATCACCCTCGGTATTTTAATAAATTTACAGGTCGCGCCACCCCAGAACAACAAATTCAATATCTGAAAAAGATGGCAACGTTTATCATCTACAAACATAACGCCTCGCGCCACACGCCTAGTTATTTCTTCAACAGGCAACGCCTTAACAATTATTTGAATTGTATCCAAAACTAGTGTATGCAGATTCAACGTCTGTGCCATGGAAGTCATATCTATTAAGTAATTTCAAACAATTTCGTTCCATCCCTGACAACGTGAAATATACTGCCTCCACAGTCCAGGATTATACATTGATGATCCAAACAGTCGTTTAAGACGTTCCAACAGCTCAATCCACTGCATATTCAGCAACTGCTCATTGTTCGTATTGAACCACTTCGCGGGAGGACCCGTAAGGTGTCTTCGCAGCCGCTGTCCATATGCCGAAACCGGCAATCCCTCTGACTGCACGACTACCAGGAAGGAACTAACAAAGTCTGTGATGTCCCCAACACCGTTATAGCAGGGGCCCTGTTCACGGTAATTAACTACAAAAAACTGTGCCACTTGCGGCTTTATTTCCAGATTCATGTCGATAACCACATTTGGTGACCCTTGCAAGTCTCCAAAATCCCGGCGTCCGATACCACACTCCCGAATCAACACGTGAGAGGACCAGACGGTGGCCAATTGGGCTCGCAGGACTGAACGTCTTGATTTTCTGTGGTCCCCGTTAGAGATTAATTGGTGGCCAATCGACCATTGACAAGAACGTTCGTTTTCGGCCACGGTTTGGCCGTGGAAGTTAACAACATCCATTCCGTGAGGCCAATCGCCGGCCACGTGACTGGCAATCTCATCCGTCGCCAATTTGTCCCATCCATCGTCATTCGCCGGGTTGGTTTTTTGATGGGTCAATCGTTGGTTTTCGTCCGCATTGAGTTGTTGTTAGCGATCTTCCCCGCCACATGTGTTTTTGTGGGCTGCTGCCATTGGTGGAACAGGCCGCCACTCTGTTGTTGGATCGCGGGGCCACCCGTATAACGTTCGTACCCCAATCGACAGCCTGGGTTGTTTTTCGGCAGTTCCTATTGGATGCAGAGCAGGCCTGTGCGAAAACGCCGCGACTTCCCAGTGGTGGTCGTCGATAATTCGGCAATTTACGGAAATCGCCGCATCCCCGCCCATAGCGGCCAGAGGAGGCCGCTCGATGCCCTATGTTGGGAATATCAGGATGGTTGTTGATGGAGTCCACATTACCAACAAATGGTATTTGTGCTCCTAAACCGAATTCC
>JAQGAE010005769.1:0-10869 GCA_034696685.1 Julus scandinavius
TATGAATCCACCCGTGTTGAAATAGATTACCTTTCCACCTAGAAATATACAAATGAGGAAGGCAGAACTACTCTATTACCACCAATTCAGCGTGAATTTAATCCATTTTTCATCATTAAAATATGGCTGCATTCTGACTTTCGTCGCTCAAAGAGATAATAAAAATAGTGCTGCTTTTCTTCTTTTTTTAAAAAATATTGATGTTTTTTATCTACCCGCAAAAATAATGGAAATTTATAACGCGGAAAATTTCTTTTAAATTTACGAACCAATACTTTTAACAGATGGCATTATGAAATTAATTAGAAACAGTTTTATATTGAATTATACTGTATTAGAAATTAACAAATGTAGACTATTATCCTATTATTTCAGTTATCGAGTAGTTTAGTTTTTTAACCCTGGCTATATATGCTTGCAAAGATGTCCATGTATGGGCGTTATTAAGCTTTTGAATGGTGAATCAGTGGAACCTCGGTTTACGAACATCTCTGTTTACGAACAAATCGGTTTACGAACACCACATGTTGTTTCACTTTGCGAACGATGCTTCAGTTAACGAACACTTCCCTGGACCACCAATCAAAGGTCCGAGTGTCTGCAGTTGTTTCACTAGTTCCAGCACAACATCTTTGTTACGGATAAGTTTTACCAAATACAAGAAACATCTAAAATGTGTTATAATTTCCAAGGATTCAAATTAAAATCGAAATTAGTTTCAAGGATATAGCCTACATTGCAAATACGGAAAAAGTTCGTCTCTTGTTTTCTCCACGCGAATTGCAGATGCAATGGATGAGAATCCATCGATGGCGTCGATTTGAGACTTAAGTCATGTGATTAACAACACAATAGAGTAGAATAATACACATTTTCCTAATGGAAATAATGTTTGTTAAAGTAAATTTCTTTAACAGAATGTGCGATTAAACTTGATTCACAGCAACGTCAGCATGACGACACCACGTGGGTGTCTTTATTTCCTATAATACATATGTTGGAAATCATGGATGTATATATTAAACTACTTTCTCTTAATATTACTCTTATATTTATTTCCTTTCTGTATTATTTCCACACAAAGCCATAACATGTTAAAAAAAATTCAAGGACAAGGAACGCATTATTTGGATTTACATTAATTGCAAAGGGAAAAATTGATTCGGTTAACGAACAGAGTCGAGGAACGGATTAAATTCGTAAACCGAGGTTCATCTGTACTTTATTTAACTGGGACTGGGTATCCTCCATTAGTTCTATATGATTAAAATAAGACATTAACTGTTTTTATTTTCATCTTTACACGTTACATGACGTGTCTATTCTACAAATTTATAAAAAAAATATATTTGCTCAACATTTATCTCTTTCTCGTGATTACTTTTCTCTTAATGATGTGTCATGTTATCGCACAATTTTCTAGATAGACCACAGACATTTCTCGACTTACTTTTCTATCAGCGAAGTAACATTAATGATATGCATTAATAATGACATTTTCATGCCTGTCTCTTTATGTCAAACGAAATCCTTTTCAAGGCTAACAATTTGCTGCAACACGATGAGAATCTATTGCGAGTTTTGACGATTTGGTGACGTCATGTCAGTAATTAATAACGTCGGGAAAGTCGCATATTGTGCTGTTTTCCTGACGTCATTTCTCACATCGCAATCAATCATTTCGCTTTGCTTTATTCACAAATGTGTCCACCAAATACAAGTTTTTCCCCGTGAATTTCCACGGTTTAATAAATGAGGAATGTAATATTTCTCTCTTTTCTAACTAATGATGTTCCCCACGTTTTCTTTATAAAGATATATTGTGTGTTTACACAATATCACAAGAAATTCCACACATGGTGACAATTGATGACATCATGTGTTACTTAATCTGAACAATACCCGGACATGTATTCTGGATATGGACCGCATTTATCATTTGTATGACCTAAGAATAGCTCTTACAATCTTAATATCTTACTCTTTATTTTGTCAAAAGTCTGATAGTATCACTTGTTTAAAAATAATCAGTCGTTAATAAGTAGCCTTAATTTGTTTTTAATTTTTAAAGATTAAGACTTCAAAGTGTAAATTTATTTAATTTTGAAGAAGCAAACTTTACTTGAAGTTTAAAGGTTTATTTAGCTATGAAAAGGAATCGTATTATACACTAAGTATTTGGTGAAAATTTTCAAACAAGTAATAACGAGTATTTTGAGTGCTACACCACATGCGTTAAATTATTGTGTAGGACTTATTTTACGATGATTGGTTTGCACCAAGTATATAATAGACTGCTTGAAATTGAAAAGTCTTTTCACGAAAATAGCTGTTTGCTCCAATGCTTGGATGAAAACAATAAAAGACCAAAAACAATCGATTTTTATTCCTGTTTCCAATTAGGATTTTCATTTTATTCAATCTCAATTTATAGTCATATGATAGCCTATTAGATCGAATAACGGCTGCCCACTTCTTTTTATGTCTTATTTGATTATGTACAAGAAATACGATCTTTTTGGCTATACGAACACTTGTTTGAAAATTGGGCTTATGGACTCGCAGGATCTCTTGTATACACAAGAAACAGTGGGACTATAGTTAATTAAGCATAAATTTGCCATCGTTGAAACCGAATTCCCCGGCTAAAAACGCGATGTTTCAGTTTATGGCAAAATTTATGACGACACTAATCATTATTTATGAAAAAAATGGGCCTTTTATAGTGTCTGAGAAACGATTCGATAAGCATTATTTATACAGCTCATCCAACTTTAACAACTTGTAATTTCGAGTATGTTGATATTTTACGAGGTTATTGTCAGATTTTATGTGTTTTTAACCCAACTTTGTGTATGTTATTTTTTTTCGTTCTTGTGTATTTCGAAGAAATAGACACCGCTGTTAGACCGTCCAGCTGTTAAATCTTGTTAACAACTACATTATTGCATCCGGAGTTATTAAATGGGCGATCTAGTGATCTGTTCAGATATCATACAGTTAAAATCAATGAAGTGTTTAATAATCAGATAAGATTTGTTAAGAATGTTTAGATATAAAACCTTTAAAAAAGAAATTCATATTTATTTTATACCAAATTGCATATACAGGATGACCCATAAGTCACTACCTCTATAATCATGTTATATTTCGCAAAATGCCAGAAATTGGTGAAATATAACTCATATTGGAAATTGCCACGGACCCAACAAAACTGTGTACAAGATTTTTGTATTGTAGTGAAGCAAATGTGTTTTGCTGTGAAATATTTTTAAAAAGGCCAACAATTTCCAAAATTTGAAGAAATTTCTTCCTTGACATGTGCCCAAAAATATCATTGAACCAAATACAGAAATTTCAATTGAATACAGCAGAAAAGCTTCACTGAAATACACAATCTGTCCATAAATGACTTCTGGACCACCCTGTATATGAATAGTGTATGCACAAAATGTCTTAAATTATGTAACCAAATAACGATATTATTTTGCGTTATGCATATATGCTGCAATCGTCTTCGCTTATGCATTTTATATATCTTGATTTCAAATATTTTATAGTGTTTATATAGAGAAACTTAGCATCTGAAATGCAGGAAGTCTTACGGTTTTATAAAGTATAATATGCATGGATATATATATATATATTGCGATATTGAAGAAATTCACAATAAAATATATTTTATATATTTTGCATACTATACAGTAATATAATGCACGAATATTTCACGTATCGGCACTTCTGTAATATGTTCCAAATTTTTGTCATAAAAGAAAATGTGTAAAGCAAAAAGGTCAAGTTTAACATAAAGGGTTACTACCAGAAGTCATTGGCCTAAAGATGAATTTTTATTTCCAAATTTCGCGTCGTTTTTGGTTTTTATCCATATAAATGTGCCACAAAATCATATCGTTTGTTGTTTTTTTAGCTCCTTAGATTAGATAGCCATCTTAAAATGTCCTAAGAGAAACCAAAATATACCGTCAATGTTTCTTCCGTTTTTTATATCTACTGATAAGACATGCACGTATTTATCTTTTTCTTCTTTTTTATGTTTTTTTGCTTGTCTGAACACTCACCAGAGGGTAATAGAGATTTGAGATTATAGAAGGGTTGCCTCTCTCGTGTGATTTGTAAATTCAGTGTTGCGTGAACGAATAGGATAAAATTTAAGCGGGGAGAATTAAACTTAATTTACTCTGGTAATGAATTAAATATTGCAACCACTTGTTAATTATGAGGCATCAACACGAACACACGCGTAACATCGTCGTTTAATACATTTATGAATATTTTCTAAAATTAATAAATCGTTATACGTTATGGTCAATTATTACATTCTGCTATTTAAGCGTAAATAGATGGTGGGGAACTGGGTCAAAATCTCGAAAAAAAAATCTCAAAAAAAAAATTTCGAATCAAAAAACATCGAAAATCAAAATTTCGAAAGAATAAAAATCTCGAAAACCAAAATAGCGAAAAATCAAAAAGTTTTATCCGCAAACACGTAATAAATCTATTTCCTAACCTAACCCAATGGCGAGTTGAACACCATTTACCTGAAGACATAAATCGCACGAGTTTTGATTTATTGGATGACATGCTGTCGAGATTTTATTTTTGGGGATTTTTTTCATTCAAGATTTTACCTCTCGAGATTATTTTTAAGTTATTTTATATTTCGAGATTATTTTTTCGAGATTTTGATCTAGCAGGAGATGGTGGATTTGTAATTTAATTTCGGAAATCTAGAAATTTTGTATTGGAATCTGAAGACGCATTCAAATTTCTTACAAAAATTCGCATCGTTTCAAGAATTTTGAATCTTTGGTTTACCAATAGATATTCTCAAATTTAAAATTGTGTATTTCTGATATAATTATGCATTCAAATAGTGTAGCTTGCAGTACATAGTATATATACATTGTGAGTCATAAAAACGTAGAACCCAATAAAAAATTCATAACTTCGTTAAAAATTTATCGATTTAAATGAAATTTAGCACTTACGTAGAAAAAATAGTGTAGAAACAAAAATGAATTATAAAATGTGCTCAAAATGTTCTCGGTGGCCTATACACAAGCCCGGAGTCTGACGCGCCATTCTTTGATTGACGAATCGATGACGAATTCGTAGTTTCGAGTCTTCGTAGTCCACTTGATTGAAGTCCGGACTGTTTGGTGGTCAGTGGTTGGCTTCGACGAACTGTGGCATTTTACGTTGCAGAAGTTCAGCTGTCTATGCACCGTCTTGTTGAAAAATGAAAAATCCTAGATTTGTCTCATGTCCGAAACAAGTTTTTTTTCGTAACACTAGCCATTGATTTTTTTGTTGGTTTCTACTTTTTTATGACCATTAATATGCTCATAATTGGCATTTATAGCATAACTGCTTATCCATATAGTTTTTAAATTGCATTCAATTAACTTCAATTTTTTCAATTATAAGTATTTTAAACTACTATATCTTTTAAAAACTCCACTGAACTGTTTGTTGGGTAGAAACTGTCAACTTGGTCACTGCATATATAATTTGGTAACACTAGAAAGCACCAACAATTTAATGTAATAAACAGTTTCTGTTTACAATTCTGTCTACTTTTAGTATACATTCAAAGGATATCTGAACCCGTGATATTTTCGCGACAAAGGAAACATTTAGCCACTTTTCACATTCATTTTATTTTATACGAAAGCAGTCGTCCCAATCGATTTTCGTCGCGCTTATGGCAATTTCATTTTCGTGGCAATTTTGCTCAGTACCGAATAAATGGTCCAAGGCGCCCGGATTACCAAATATAATGGCGAAATTGGCCAACGCAGGACAATTGAATTGTTTTCTTTCTTGATTTTTATGTTTTGTTCGCCAACTAGCTTTTTGGTTTTGTTTACTCTTTATTATGGGTTCATATTTTCGTTTGTATTTTCTGCTTTCATATTTCTTACTGCTGATTTTTTGTTATTAAGGCTTTGCAAATTTTGCTTGGTTTACACAGACACAACACACAAGAAACGTCTAGTATGTGGAAGAATGAATCTAAGCCTGTCCCCACTTAATTGGCTCCTCTCAACAGCAGCGACTATTTAATGACTTTTGGTGGATTTCAGCGAGCTAAAAGGCTTTTTACATTTTATTACGAGAAATGAGAGCAGCGTTGCAAATGAAGCTAATGTGCAGCAAGAAGCACATACATGGCTTTTTTATATGCAGTCCGGGTACCATTGTTAAGTTTATACGACATTGGATTACAAATACGAGGGCAGATAACCTCTAATAATATTTCAGAAAAGCACTCCGAATGAAACTTGGTCAAACGTCCCAATTTCATTATCGCCGCAATGAGCGTTTTGTAAACTAGACTATAGGTACAGTAAACTACACTGAATTCTCCTAATGCAATTCACCACCTAATAAACTATATTGTCTGAATTACAAATGCAGTTCTGTTAACGAAGTACATTATACATGTGTATTATAGTCGCAAATAACAGTAATAATTGTTAGGTTAGCTTATCTTAACAGTTCGCCATTGTTATAAAACTCCTATTATTCATATATAATTTCTCGTATTACAATACTAGTACAACCCGGGTGGGAACTATATGTTCATATATGATATTTGCGCAAGTCTGAGAAGGCCATATAAAGCATTTTTTCAGATTATGAAATAAAACATTTCACTTAGATTATTTATCAAAGTATATGTGCATTATTAATATTTCGCATAGATTGAATTGCAGAACTCATAAGTATATGATTTGTAACTGTGATATATATAATTGTTCGACCCATAAAGAGCTGTAATTTCATATCACATAAAATGGTTTAGCAAATAAATACAGAATTTTAAAGCAATTTTAATAACAATAAAGCTAAAAAGAATCGATTATATAGTTTTCGTATTTTAATGGCATAGTGTGTAGGTTATAAATCGATATAGCTATAATAAAAATTCACAAATATTCACGGTTGACTTATCAACATTTTCTGTATAGATATAACTTTGTGCTTCCAAGTGCAATGCAAATTTTCATCAATCACATACATGTAGCAATGTACAAACGTTTAAATATGCATTTTTTCCCTTTAATATTTCATTGTTTATCTTCTTCCCAAAGCAAAGCATTAACGTTGCGAGCAAATTTTATCCTATTTCAGTTATAATTTCGCTTATAATTCTTTGACTTTGTCGACCTCATACAGTAATCGTTATGCGCACTTATAATTTGCGTGCCATTTTGGCACAAAAGTTCATACGTGCGAAACGCTTTTAATTTATTTCCATAAAATGCCTTATCTTTAATGGAGTGAAAAATGCAATCGATTTCAACGTCGGCAAATTATTTGCACCAAAATTAATCTACGTGAACCGTGAGCGTGCCTCTATCTTTTTTTTTTCCGTGTGAAAATAGCAAATGCAAAACCAATAAAGCATATTCACCATTTTAGTGTATGCGCATTTGTGGATAATAGAAAACGCTTAAACGAAAGGTTGCTACATTTATCATTTGCTATTTTTCCCCAGTTTTGTTTAGCTTTGGAAATGCGTGAAATTTAACGCATTTATGGCCTTGCATATATGCCATCTCACGTGTGATGTAATGTGCGTTTGTCATTATGTGAGCTTATTCATTCGTGCCTAGGAATTTTGAATATATTTATGCTCATCAAAATTTGGAATAAAATTGACGGTGAGTGAATAAAATTTTACATTGTCCCATGATATTATGGCTATTTAATAGTTCTGCCGGATATTTGAAAATTTAAAATTTAAATATGTCATCGAGTGAAAATATTCCCAATTATATCCTTTCACGTGTCTCTTTATTTTTCCATATAATATATGTGAATACAAAATGTTGGAATAAATATTTGAAGTAATTGCAATACATGAATTTTAATATAGGTTGGTACAATTATTGTTGATGTTTAATCATTTCTACATAAATCAGGGTTCACATTAATTAAAGTTTGCATTAAATGCCACACATGATGTTGTGTGTAAGTAATTTCAAATAAATAAATTGCACATCAAAGAAATAAAAAAATGGTAGAAAAATTTGATGAATGCATAAATTTTAAAAAACCTTATCCAAAAAATCATTGCTTTAATATCTATAAAATTCATTATTTATAATATATATTTACTTGAATTTAAAAACAAACTTGAAGTAAGAGTGTATGCACACACAGTACAAATCTTTTTCTTGAATTAAAAATTATATAATCTTCATACATGCTTAGTTATTTTCAAGATTTGAGGAATTAAAAAAGTTGTATTTGCAGATTTATAATCGTCGATTCTAAAACCTTTCATCTCTGCATTTTATCGATCTTACTTATGTTGAAAAGATGTTTATTAAAACTATTGTAAAAATATCTTTCTATTAAATTGCTCAGCTTCTTTGTATGATTGAAAGTGTATTTGCACTGCATATTATTACCTACTGTTGAGATAATTTCACGTAAAGTATTAATTCTTATCGTTGGCAAATTTTATCTGAATAATTCATATAATTAACGAGAAAACGTGTACGAATATAATTAGTTCACATAGTATCTGCATCGAATCCTGTATAATGTAAATACTATCTTTGCCACCCTGTTTTCCATTAGCCGTTATGTTCATATAATGTATGTGATAATACAGAAAATTGTAATTTCCTGTTGTGTAATTTTAACAGAAAATCTAACAGGAACCTATCATTTTCCATTTATTTTAATTGGATAAAATTTCCGATTGTTTCTAATTCTAATACAACCAGTACATGTTGGCTGTAGCATTTGGTCCATACCATTTCCACGAAATCTACAAGCGTATGTCACTTCAGAAGAAATGGATTTTTGTTATAAAAATGAGAATGAAAAGGAAGAGGTCTTTGAACCTCTTCTTTTGGCTTTCTTTGAGGTTATTTTTTCTCCCGCTTTATCTTTTTTTTTGCTCTCTAATACACTTTATGAGCATCCACAATTCAGAATTGCATTTAGCTCCATTTTAATATTCAACTTTAATATATGACGTAGATTTATACGCCGAAGAAATGAGATTTTTTACAGAAATCAGCTTGAGCTTAGGTACAAGACGATGGCCAAATATATTAAAACCTATAAAACTCTGCGAGCATTCTTGCATTGTACAGGTCGGATCTTAAAAGGAAACGTTCCCCTATGTTTTATGAAAACATCTTCGTTGTATGGCTTTACATAAAGACTATAAATAAAATCGAAAGACTCATCAAAATCTCAATAAAAATAACGATATAAGTAATGAAAAAACTGAGATTATCAACGAATGCTTTTTGGGGCTGGTTGCCATACTTGCCAAGCTGATCTCATATAGTACTATTTTTGCATAAATGTTTTTTTGTTAACTTAGTTCATGAAGTTAATATTATATTGTATGGTACTTTAAGATACACAGTAGACTTTTCCAGACCTATAACATCTAAACTTTAGTTATCAAATACGATTTGATCATATGTCCATGGTGTATTATAAAAATTCGGCATACAAATAAGCTTTATTACCATAAAATATCGACATTATGATTATTTAAATTTCCATTGATTTATGTAGCAATATTTATTTTAAAGCATTACAAGTTCCAGGTTTCCAACGTTGGTGCAATAGATTATTAATATTTTAAATAAAATAAAAAAGGAAATGCAATAACTAGTAAGGAGTGTAAGGAAAAATAAATTTGATTATTTTTCAACGAGTTGGGTATGATATCACGAAAAACGTATTTTGAAACTACATTTTTTTTTCTTTGAAATGATGGTGCCTAAATTATTCCGATTTTTTATATGTAAGCTGGTAATATATTCATTCAGTGGTGAAAATCTCGTTGCATAAAGAAATTCAATTACATCTCCATGGTAATAGAGAGTTATGTTTTCGTGCCACGTTTGATTCTAGCATTTAAAATCGGCACAATTCATATGCAATGTCATTATGTTTACAAAAAATAAACGATTTTTAGCTGTTTGGGTTGAGATGCTTTTCAAAAAAAAAAAAAGAAAAGAAAAAAGAAAAAGAGACGATGGTTTGGTTTATTAAATTGATTTAAAAATACACTGCTAATAGAAATTTTCTAAGTATTTTACATATCTTATGTGTGTCATTGGTATTCTCTCTGCATTTTTTACCATTATGATATACTGTATATGTACAAGAGGATCACCGAAAACAAAATAATGGCACTGTTGGTACACGAAGATCGATAAAATTCTCGGTGAAAAAATATTTAAAAAAACAGTTTTCACCCAAATGTATGTTTTCATCGTTTTTCCTATCGATCTACTTGCATGTTGCATCGCCATGCAATCAATCTTCGACAATGGTTTGCCTAATAGGAAGATTACAGTGTAGTTGGAAGTCAGCCTATAGAGTGAACAAAGGCGTTTTCAATGCATGGCTTTGATGATCACAAAATTCGGCACAATTTTTTTTTATGTTTTTCACCCCCGTGTTTTTAAGTCTTTTCTATCTATTTACGTCTATGGGTTATTTATATGACAATTTCACGTTACTATGACATAAAAGAAATTTATCACGTCCTGGTCTACTTAATTTTGAACCGCATAAACATCACCGTTCATCTGACAAAATTCACTTGTTTGACAATACGCCTTACTAGTTACATCCACTGAGGATAACATAAAAATGCAAGTGTACTTTTCGTATACTTTTGATATTGTGAAGTCATCATTTGAACACGTTTTACGTGTTCGTATTCCGTACAAGTTAGTACATCTTCAACGCCAACCATGATGAAAAAAACTTAAATCTGGACCATCTATGGAGATATACAATTGTATTTGCACTGCTAAAAGACTACACCCATATCTCGCTTTACGGCCTTGATGT
>JAQGAE010005770.1:0-10868 GCA_034696685.1 Julus scandinavius
CTTGTAAAAATAGATTTTCCTCAGTGTACACAGTCGTTGAATGCAGGTGTGCCATTTTTGCTTTGAGCCACTGTATAAATATAAATGAAGGTAATTGAATAAGGATTTGTGACCTATACTGCAATGTTAGTTTTTTTATTTTATTTTATCTTATCTGCATATTTACTATGTATACTGTCGATAAAACTACACATGTAAAATTGGAGCAGTTGATTAATTGAATACAATTGAATCCAGTCTCGATGTATCAATAAACTGGAATCCAGTTTAATCCACTGTATTGGTGTATTTACTTAGCAAGGCTCCACTGGTTTTCCATTGATATTAGATGATTTTTGGGAGTAAATTCAACAATTGGAGGTTTAGATAGTTTCTTGTATTTTCGACATGCCAATTAATGTAAGTCCTTTAAAGTCACTGGTTTTTGAAACTGATTTTACACTCCTTAACAACTGACATGAATTTGAAATATTAAAAGGCGACCTTTAGAAGAATCTCATAAAAAAATTTAAAAAAACATTTTAAAATTACAGAAAAACCTGTTTCAAACTTCATGAATATTATATATTCATCCTCAATTAAAAGCAGCTGTTCGTGGATAAGTTTGCTAATAAACGTCTCAAATGTCGGCGACAAAAAAGATTGATAGCGAAATTTGGACTACAATGGCGTATAAGAGTCTATAATAAGGAAATCTTAAAGTCGTTTCCAAAGGAATAAATAACGTTTTCGATTTAATAACCCGATATACCGATGGGATATGACCACAACTATAAAATACACCTGGAAATGCACGATTCGGTTGTTTTTAAACTTCAAAACTGCGTGAAAAACAAAACCTTGTTGAGCAGCATATAAGATTGTCCAATAGAATCTTTAAAAATTATGTGCTGTTACCATAGATTAATTTCATTCAATCAAGATGCTATAGTTAGTTACATATGGAAGAATGTTATTAAATGACGTTTGTAAATTAACAGTTGTAAATGGTGGCATATTCGATATATCGTTTACTATAGTTAGTTGAGGTCTAGTATTGAATATTAGTAACAGCTGTTCATTAATAAGAAATTGAAAATTTAATATCCAGGTGAGGTCCAGTCCAAAATATTACATGCATTAACAGCTGCACATTACTAAGAAATTGAAAATCTAATTAATGGGCATTTATTCTGCATTCTGCAAGAAATGAATGTGACAAGGTAACAAGATAAGGACAGGAAAATGAGACCTGATATAAAGCTCAGCTTTGTTGACCTCTGAGAGAAAAACTTGCATATTATTGTATAGTATTTATTATACAGTATAATATCAAGTGAATGTCTGCTTAACAAGCGCTTCTATTGATCAAAGAAGTTTCTTTAACAATACCTCACAGTCACCTGAAACTGTCAACATCGAATTCAATCTTCTGCACGTAACCAGATGCTTGAAAGAGTTGCATGTTGGCAATTTTTAACATTTTGTTTTCAATGAATATGAATCAAAAGGTTGATATTCTACTGCAGTTTTTGTAATTAAACTATTCAGTTTTAGGCGAACCAAACATTTATTTCTAAGCCACATACATGGTTCTGGCTTCAGTATTGGAAACTTTGAAGCTATTGCATGGATTTCGAATTGTTGCACTGAAATCGGTCTGTATGGCACAGAATTAAGTAAGAGTAAAATATCCTGTCTATGTTTTCGCAACAATGCAACAAAATCGCATCAAAACAAAAGTTATCAATAAACAATTTACGAGGACAACAGTGTCTGAGAGCCATTGCGTTTGCATAAAACTTAGTAGTTTTCCTTGAGATTTCCAATGTGTCATGCGACCTTCTTTGTTGTCGTTTGGGAAGTTTCTAAATGTAAATATTCCAACATAGTTACGATTGATATGGCCTGGTGCTTGTTTCCAGCCTATACAGTGGATTACAAAATGGTATACAAATGAACTTGTATATCAGTTAGACGTTAATGTGCGAAACATATAAAATGAATGGTTTTGGTGGATAGAAATTCGGCTGCAACGACAATTGAAAAGTGGGCGACCCTCAAAGCGTTGTTATTGGTCAACATTCCTTTTGCATAGCATCGTGCAACAACACGAAAAAAAAAGGTGTGGTGCAACTTAGCTCTAGGTGCAACAACATTGCAATTTTAATTCTCATAATAGGGTTAAGCATATCATGTAGAATCAAAATACTTAAAAATGCATGATAAAGGTCCAATTTTATGGATATATGATAATATGAATAACGTATATGACCAAAAATATAGATGTTCAACTACACCTTCCCACCTTAAAAAGAGTGACACGATTTCATAATAACAAAGCAAATATGACCAATGAGTCGAACATTAATCAAGATACATTCCCAAGTATATAAGATCATTAAACTATTACACGAATCTTCTATACTGGTAAAATCTTCATTTATATCACGCCATGGTTGGATATGGTCAGCTACAATATAAATGAGTAAGATTTATTCAAAGGCATTCAAAAAATTCTAATACGTGTGTATGTGTATCTACTTTAAGTAAGAACATCACATTTCATTATATTTTAAACAAAAATGGCTTGATTCGTGATATTATTTTGCACACGATATACATGTACATCTACTTTTAGACTATGTCACGCAATGGTTGAATATGGTCGGTATCGACCCACTTTGCCGACAACTCATTTCGCCGACAAGTGATTTCCCATCTCTCTGACGTCTAAGTTCGACGACACATAGCTATGGAACATAATTTGGTTATTTTAGGTTAGGATAGACAAAACTCGAGTTTAAATAACATTATAACATAATTATAAAAAGTTAGCATAAAATTATTGTAAAATTATTCTGTAATGAAATATATTGAGAGTCGGCGACGTGGTAAATCTGCTAAATAAGAATAGGAAAAATTGGTGTCGGCGATGTGAATCTAAACCGGTTTTTTTCTCGCAAACGTGAGTATATAATTTAAGTCAATTTATAATAAAGGAAACTATGATGATGAAAATTTATATTGTTATCTGACAAAGTTTGAAAATTACATTTTCGAAGAGGAACGTTTTGTGAGAGGATAGAACCCATTATAGCAGCAAATTTCCCTAGTATAACCATTCCGATAATTTGTCTTAAAACAATCGTGGAAAACCGTGAAAATAACAGTCTCCAAAATGCCAGGCACAAGGTGTCACCCATAAACAATTAACAAACATTTTTCTTCGCCAGTTATACGATCATTCATACAAGGTCAAAAGACCAGGTGTATTAGTGTCGATTGAGTAAGTATACAATAATCTCATACGATAACACTGTAAGCGCTCCAATGCTTATTCCCTCCAAGACTTCAAATGTTCCATTCCTAAAGTACACATTGCCAAAAAAAGAAAAAAAATTGCTGTATATCCGTGTATGTTCAATAGCTCATGGTTATGACAGATTACTATCTTTCAAAAAATTGCACATCACATTTGGCTCATTCGTACACCACATTTGCATTATCGACTGTCCATTTGGGCATATTTCCAGAGAATTTAAATGTCAAGGAAAGAGGTTTCTAGTGCCTCGATCCAACTGGATACTTTAACTGCCTTAGCCTCATTATTTCTATGTTCACTTTCCTTGCTGTGCAAGAATTTCTGCTATTGAAAAACGAACTGGAATCCAGATCAATGATAACAATAGGGAAAAGAATCACGCCCACATATTTCGAGGAAGCTCTAAAGTGGGACATTAAATTCACTCTTAAAAGGGTCACTTTAAAAGTGAGGTTCAATTAGCACTCTACCTTGATGATACATGTACACGAACAGTAATACTGAATGTTAGCAATGTATGCAAAAATAAGTTTTAAATTTAACCATTGATAAAGTGAATTGCAATTGGGGTAACCTTTCACATTGGTATCCTACATATCATAAAAATAGTTATCCTTTAACATTTCGAAGTGCATAAATGGGACCTAGCCAACGTCACACTCAGAAGGACAATTTAATAGTATTTCACAACTTTGAGCGTTGCTGTTGAAATTTTATACAAGTCAGCTTTCAGCGCATATCAACGTTGTCAGCATTTGGCGGCATTGTTTGTCTTTGTGATAATTGATGCCAATGTCAACTTCTTAAGTCTAGTTTTTTCCCCAAGAAAATTAGTAGTACAAGAACACACAAATCCAAAATGGAGATAAGTTTCCTTACTGTTATTGCCTTCTTGGAAATTAATTGGAATTAAAATCTCGTTATTTAGATGTATTCTAAGATGGTTTAGGCATGCATGGATAACAACCTGAACTACCACTCGGTCCAATACTAATGAAATTTACTAACCCTAAACGTGGAACTTCCTGACATCGTACAAATTATCATTTTTTGCCACTCCTAAACCACTGACAATAGTTTGTTACAACGCCGTAAGATCAGTTGAACATTTGAAATTTCTTTTAATTTACACTTAAATTTAATCTTCATTCATATCAATTAAATCTTATAAAATCGTTCGTGGAAGTTTGACAGGGATTTTCTATCCTATTCAGTGAACATGCATTTTTGCCTTTTTTGTATCAACAATATTTATATGCAGATGCCTATATACTTTGAAATTTGAAAAATTAATACAATGGAGTTTAAACAAAATAATCTCATGTAATGAAAAGTCAGCTTTTGTTGCATGAGAACAGCATGAATTATGTACCTATAAAATTACATAGCACGTTTGAAACAAAACGTATATAATTCTTCGAATTTTCACATACATATAACATTAGCTACATTTGCGAAATAAATCATCGCCATAATTAATAGTAGCCAAAATTTTCCCAGAAAACAATTGTGAAAACACGTTTAATATGTATACGACACAACACCAACAATTACGAATTCTATACCTTTATAAAAACAATTGTAGGAGGCGAGATAGATGAAATACATAAAAACAATATTGTCAACAAAATTCCTGACAGAAACTTAGCGAAACAGAATTACAAACCATGAGCATTTTTGCTTTTGTGATGAAAAACAGTTAACTGGACCAGGTGTCTTTATACATATCAAGCAGTACTGTTGAATTTCACCAGTTAATTATCTACAAGTAGTACATAATCAAGGAAAATCGTACAGCAATTCTGTTATAATTTATAAAATCTGATAATATACTATGATATTTGCTTGCTAATTAACTGCATTAAAATCTAATTTTTGGTCACATACCAAAACATGATTATTTATGAACTACATTCGTTATCTCTGCAATACCCTTAACATTATGTTTACTTCACATTTAGTTTAATTAAAGGAGTTAACCAGAATTTGAATTGTAACATTTAAATTTTGATATCCGTCACACAAAGTGATTTAATTGCAAAAATTTAGTTTTTTAACCTATTCATTTAACAAGTAGCTATGCCACCACTCACTAAACCACTCGTAAAATAACCACTAAAGAAATACGGTCATTCGAGGGTTTTATTATTAACAAAATTTATAATTACAATGACAAGTTGTTTCACAACACCTATTGTTTTTTATGATTACAAAATATATAAGTTTAATGGTGCCCGTGATTTACAGGCCTTATCATAACCTTACCACAAAACTATCCCTGCTAATAAAATCCACAATATAAATAGAAATACCACAAGAATAAAGGTATAAATTAGCTTTCAAAAATATGTTATAATTAAATAATAATAATAATCCTTGTTGCATGAAAGAACCCAACAAATGTGGGCTATGCTATAAATCGTGATGTTGAGATGATGGAAGTAAGGTAAATCAGCTTAATTTTTTTTTTGCAAAAGTTAAAGCGTAAGAAATATAAATCTCATTTGAAGGCATGCATGGTCTAGCTAAAAAGCTCAAAAATGTAACCTATATTATGACTGACCATGCAGGTGTGGTCAAGAAACCAGTTTAGAAATCTTGGAGAGAGTACATAAAACGAACGAATTTAGATTACACTTCCACCAGTATCAATGCCAACATATACGAGTTAAATACTAGTTGACGTTCGCCAACTGATAATTAAAACCCGTCTTCCAAGTTTGAAAGTTCATCATCAAATCATGAGAATCAATAAATATTTAAGTATTGGCCGGCTGCGGCAGGTAAACATAGATAGATGTATACTACCTAGACAAAACGTTAAAATACACCTACGGGCTAATTATGTAGATTTGAACAATCATTTTCAAGCATAAACGTTACGGCCTTTGAGAATAGAAAAGATGGGACTAATTGGGTGCTGATTATAATTAAGATTTTAATCACTCCAATGTCAAATGACACGATGGTGGCAGAACTTGTAACATATTAAGTAGAAAATGAACTTCACAAAACAAAAGAAATAAAAAATAATTAACTTGAAAAAAAAAAAAACTTCCGCCATTGTTATAAAATAATGAAGTCTTGAAATTTTAAATGTTAAGAAAGGGGAAATGGTAATTGTTTTAAAAGTTTTAGTAAGATTTCCAATCCACGAATTCGTGCACAAAAATGAAGTTTACCTCCAACATTCGGAAATTCCCTAAACATACCGGTAGTTAATTTAATCAAATCACGCCGCCTTGTTTATGACATAATGGCGCTATTTTTTTGTGCACATTGCTTGTTTTCATTTTTGAGAAAATTGCGACGTTGACTGGAAATTGGTATGCAAGACCCCATGAGTGCAACATTTATTTTTAGAATCTGACGAAGTTATTTCTTCTTTTGAGCTACCTGCCTAAATTCAGTTTGGTACTACAACAGATTTTAGCAAGAAAGTTAGTTTCGTTATGTGAAGCACCAGGTTTACAGAGTCGATTTTTAAAAAATTATATCAATAGTTGAGTATCATCAACACAAGCTTCAAAATTTTGCGAAATAATTCAAGCAATGTTACCTAGCTACTACACGTTTAAAGCCCTGTATAATTCCAATCATTGACTTCTAAAAATCCAACATATCTGGTAATCATTATAATCAAGCAAGAAGTTAATTTATACCAGAAATGTGACCAATTGTCACTGAATAATGGAACATTTTTTTAAAGTTTTACATGGGCATACCAAAAAAAATGAAAGTTTACAACATCACCAGTCCAAGCAGGTGTGGAGCACATGGAATTAATTGGATATACAATTTCTATGTGGTGCTTATATCAAGTAAAATCAAGTTCCGGTCTTTTTCGATGAATACCATTTTGAAACAACAGGAAGAAAATGTTAACGTCATAAAGCGCTGCGTGCATGGTGGTACTTCCTTACTAAAAAAATAGACCTACCACATAGGATATGTATTTTCACTTAGTGTGGTAAAAAAGTTTCACAATTTTCTGATTGCATCTTTTTAAAAAAAAAAAATTTTCAGAGAAGTGGGAAAGTTAGTATTTCAAATTTTTCTTTCGAGGAATTTACAGATAAATGTACTCACTCATGGCAAATTAACAAGACATGAAAAAAATTATAGGTAAAATGCAATTAATGGAGCAAATTTGTACTAGAAATGTAAAATTCTCATTTAGCTTTAGTGGATCGATTCGGTTTGCTAAATCTTATTTGAACCAAGGTTGAACCACCCTAAAAATAATCCGAAAATGTTATTTTTTCTAACTTAACTAATTGCGCAAATAATAATTAGCCATGCATGTATTATATTGTGAAATTCATATGAAATATACACCGACGTTATAATACAGTATATACTCGCTATAATTAATTGCATATGGACTCAAAAAATAAAACATTTCGAACTGTATTATTCTTGGTGCCGATTCTTTGTCCCATGTTTTGAAGAACTTTACCATTAAAAAAACTTTCTTGAATGGAATTATGAATAACGGTAATTTTGAAATCTTGTACATATGTATTATATGGGAGAGGGTGATATATCTTGACAGGATATCTTTAGTAAAACGTCGTCTTCTCATTTTCAATGGCGAATAGTTTACTGTGCAGCAATTACATATTAGTTGTGGGAACATGTACAAAATTGTCATTATAAATAAGAAACGCCATGACTAATTCAGTTTTCACAAAGAATGCAGTCTCGATTCGATACAACTGTCCAACAAATTTTCGTGATGCTTTCATGCACTAAATGCTTACTGTCACCGTTCAAATACCGGTGTATAAAACTGCTGTACCTGTGTCATGCGTCGGATGAAATCTATTATATTCAAGAACTATTATCCGCAAAACTATGACTGGTATTATACAAAAGAGTAGCCTATAGCTAAATGGAAAAAAAGCAACAGTTTACAGAATGGTATCTTTCTTGCAAAACTGCTCAAAATCTGTATCATACAAAAACAAGACAAGTCATGGTAATTATTTTAGGCTGTTGTCGAATGAAGAAATCCACACAGCGCATATTAATATAACCACAAACTTATTTGAACAAACAAAACCACAAGGACTTTCCAATGGTTTTGAATTCTGTCCTGAGATGGCGCTGTGTTTAGTGGTAATACAGTCCAACACGAAAAAACACGACGCCATCTCTGAGTTAACTTCGATAACACCCATTTCAATATTTTGAACACTATCTAATGTATCTATCACTAATGTATAAAGAAACATATTGTTCAAATTTGTAACATAATGGTAACGATCCAGGCGATGTAGGTGAAATACCGGTCCAACAATACACATGAAAATCTGCTCGGATGACAGTATCAGATTTACAACATTAGAGGATTACTCACATATTACAACCCTTTCTCGAAATCTAAAACTTGTGCTTTTTTTCTGTATAAAACCGACCAGCCCACATTCCTTTTCATTAAAAACAAAGTATGAAAACTTTCGAAAAACTAGTCATTGCATGAGTGAATGAGTAGGCAGTGTTGTGGTATAATTCATTTCAACAACTTTTATAATCTCCTTTACCTTTAGGCATTCCGCAAGGTCCAGGCGTCCTTAAATTATCCAAGAAATCCAAGTCGAATTTCCTGGCAGGTGGAAACGTCAGAGCCACATGGGCAGAAGAAAAATAATCCTCGAACACGAACAAAAATACAACGACGAAGCAAAATACCACGTCGACTTTGAATGAACGAGACATATTTTTTCTTTTGATAAAGAATGGCTAAACTTGGCCGTGTTTCACCAAAATCCAATCACTCTCGCCCTCTGTTCAATCCACGCGCACATAGAGACGAGACTGTAGCAATTAGTAGTGAAATACATCCGAACAAATCATTGAACGTATAGACGTGAAGAAAGTGAAGTTAAATTTGTTTCCGTTGTAAAAGTACACCTTGTTTTAAACCTCGATCTCGCCTCATTGGCCGTTCCTTCTACAATGGCACCTGTTTCGGCTTCACCTACCTTTAACGTCTACCTGCCCGCCTTCCCTTGGAAAACCGGTTTTTGAAAATGAATTTCTTTAGCGGCAGCAACAGTGGGGCGCCATCATATTTTAATGCAAATAGCCCACGGCTGCATCACTGACTTTCCCTCCACCTTCTTTTATGTTCGCCAGATATATTTTTTTTTAAAAGCTTTGCAACACTTCAATCATAATTATTATAATTATTCGCGCAGGTTGAACGTTTTCGCCGAGCCTCAGGATTTTTAATGTGGGGGGATTTTGGTATCATCCCTTTGGGTTCGATCTGCTATAAGCGTCCAAACACCTCCGTATATGTCTATGACACATTCACCCATAATAAAAAAAAGTCGTGAGCAAGGTGGTGTATCTGCTCATAGGATGACTAATTAACAAGACACGACATCATGCATCCTACATCCTATTCTGGTCAACGTGGAATTTTAAAAAAAAAGATGTAAAAAAAAAATACGAAACAGAGGGTTATTGCCAAATTTTCAATTTTAAAAACCGGAAAATTTCCCTAGGCGTTGGCAAATCACAAACATTCCAGGCTATTCGTGTACCATTTAAAATGTGCTGTATTTGAGTCACGAAGAAAGGGTTCAAAATCAGGTTAATTTAGAAAGAAAGTTTTGTGATAGGCTTAGAAATAGGAATACATGAAATATGGTGCATTATGCCATTCGCAAAAGGTAAATCAATGTGGCGCCATCTAGAATTTAATCCATGAACCACTGTCACGAAATGGCTGAGTTAACAGCAGACAACAGCAGACTTGTTTGTTGATTTTTAACGTTGGGCTATTTCAACCGAAAAGAATTAATATCGTACTAAAGTGGGTTTCAGGTGAATTAGAACTTGAATAAATAGGTCGCATATCCAAGGACCATGTTAAGCAGCACACAAAAGAAAATTCAATATAACAAGGCACCTAAAACATTACAGCAAACAACACAACAATTATTCAGATTCTTTCATTAAATTCTTGCAGAGAATAAAGCATTCTTCATCACCTCAGTATTTTGATTGAATTTTTGAACAATTTCATCCTCACAATCACACTTAATTGGCAATAATGTGCAAATGATTGGCAAATGATTGGCACATTATTGACAATATTGGCCAAGTGTTTACTATACTACATGGCGATTTAATTTTTCGGTTTTACCACTTGCTAGCCAACTGATTACATAGAAAGTTCCTTATGATAAATTATCTTTAAAAAATATATTCATTGAATTAATCTTATAATGACCGAGGGCATTTACGGAGAGGATGGTAATAAATTGAAGTATATGGCTAAGATGAGACATGCATGAATACCTAACGAGACACATAAAATAATGCGAAACTTATTTAAATTACACAAAATTTCAGACTTCAATGACATATTGCAGCTTTCAAAAATTATATAGCACTATTCAGTGGCGAACATGGTTAAAAATATTGGTTACCAGGAGACAAAGGGGGCCCAACAACTATGAGACTATCATTAAAAGGTGAATCACAACCCTATCACCTTCAATGGGTGAAATTTTAAAACAATTCCAGCCAAACCAAAAGAGATTAAATA
>JAQGAE010005771.1:0-10868 GCA_034696685.1 Julus scandinavius
TATTATTGACACAGTTGGCTAGAAATGTTGCTATGTAACCCATCCATAGTTTTACAGATTAGGAAAGTTACTATATATATGTTTCTTGTTTATACAAACATTTATTTATGTATGTATGGAAGAATCAAGAATGTATTTTCAAAATTGCAATTGTGCCTCGCACAAAACTAAACCAAAGAAACTTGTTTAGTTTAGCGTACTCCTTTCGAAGCTAGACCTAGTTAAATTCTACCACAATTGTTAAAACAGTACAGAGTACGTGTCATCACATGTTATTCCAGAATCATCTAGCTGAATGTTTTACCAATTGCAATGCAAAACATTCTGACTTTGCAGAACTTCTAATGACAACTTAAATCAGGCTAATTAGAGCATATGGGGGAAGTATTCCCATTAAGCCTATATAAGCACCCCTAATAAATGAGTTGTGGAATTCCGAGCTTGCCCACGCCTGACGTTATGTAAACAGTTTTTGAGATTAACAATAGCAGTGTTAATGTCAAACAAGAAGATATAAATGGATAAAGTTCATTTAATTGCTCCAATTACGTGAACGTATAGAAAAAAACACTTATAGACGGGTGCAACCTGCTAATATGAAAACTCTACAGCACATGTAGTATAGATGAATTTCTACACACTTGGAAATTTGCTATAATGGGCTTTACATGCAATTTTGTGTTATTTTTTATTTGTATCCACTTTTAAACTATAGCAGACCGACTATTTAAAAAAAAATTAACCTGGAACAATTATTTGAAGTAGGATATATTTTGTTTATCATGAAGCATGTATTTTTTTTAAAAAAAATAATGCATTTTGTGAATGCGTCAGTTCGTCTTATTCAGTGGTCAAGAGTTAATTCGAGTTCTATTAATCTATTATCTATACAGAATCACAATTGAGATGATGATGATAGGTTTGTTGGTAGCAGTTTTCTAAAGTCGCAGTGTCCAAGTTGAAAAGCGTTATAGTAATGCTATAGCCATGCTTCACAGAACAAAGCATACTTCCTTTTTCATTTTTTTAAAACATGATAATTACAAACGATCTTGAAAACGGTCAAAAATAAAAATCCTTTTAGTTCCCAAACTCCTATTCTCCCCACCTTTTCAAATTATTTTAATAATATAACATGGGCGGGTTGACTTCCACCAGTGAGTAATGCTAGTAGTAGCAGTGAATTGTTCAAGTGGCCAATAGTTTCCTTCCTGTATTGCGTGTTAACTTATAACAGACCTCAACAGACCGTAACGGCATTAACAATGGCTGAGGTGTAGTGTGAAGCCATGCAGATGAGCAGAAATCATTTTTATCATTTTCGTCTTAGGTTTAGGTTACGCTCTACGTTGTAGGTCTCTGCGAGTGCCTCCCTTGCAATTGCAAATCAAATAAATGACAGTCCAAACAATATAAACAAATGTGGGGCACAGGTACAATAATCTCTGACCTCGGTAGTTGCCGCGTATATAGCATGTAAAAAAATGCATTAGTCGCCATTAGATCAACTATGATAAACAAAAATTTGCACTATAAAAGCGTGTCAACATTCTTAGGATGGTCACTCGCGAGGCTTAATAAAAATAAAAAAAATAGTACTCTATGGGGTTTTAAAAATTCGTACACCGTAAAGGGGGAAGTTAAACTGACCAATGGCACAACTGGCATAAGAGATTTATGATAGCCAACACATGTTAGCGATAAATTTAACCAGCAGGGTCATGCTCTCGCTCCAATTCTTTCCCTTTTTAAACGACCAGAAATTCTTTCCTAAAGGTCAGATTTCGAGGAAAGGGACCGTTTTTTCCAATCATTAGGGCACTTTATTTATAAGCACTTCCTGTCCATGCAAGTAGTTCGCCAGGCAACCTCTCTCAAGGAAGGGAATGAGTGTTGGCCACATCATATCATTTACATTTCTAACTAGCCTATATGTGCTAATTATCTTTTCTATGGCACATAATCCCATTTACAAGTTGTACAAGCCCATACTACTTGAACCTTTTCAGTTGAAAAGACCTTACAATTAAGGACAAATGGGAAAGTCATTGACGAGGTGGTTGATAAACTTAATCCCATGCAACTTAGTTAGCACTTCCAGACTCCTGAAATTGGCTTACTTGAAATGAATTTGTAGCTTTTAGTCTTAAATATCTGAAAATAACACGTCGATCATTACGATTTCTTGCTTATATCTTTCTTTACAAATTTAAACTGTCTTTAAATATTCTCTTTATTCATACGTGCATAATAAATGAATGGTCATCATAATAGCCCAGACAAGCAGTCCAATAATGCACAAGAAACCACTTTTTAGACGACCGAAAACACAAGAGGAACCACCGAAGGAGGGTAGTGCAATTTGTCATTGATATCAATGTATGGTTGAGTACGTACGACTAGCACACTACTGCGGAATGTCAAGTATTTGGCAAACTGCCAACTGGGTGGAGAAAGGATCATCGGGTTGGGATCAACTTCTACCCAGGACAGGTCAGAGGATTTCGCTGAATTCGGTTTTTTTTATCTTCCAAACAAGCGTCCATATGCCCACATCTTGTTTTGCCACTAAACATTCCTGTGTTTCTTGAAGGTGGCAAGTTTACAAAAACTCCCATTAACAGTCCTTGAGAAATTCAAATGGTCCCCACGCCAGCGCCAGCCAGAGATGCTGGTATTTTATCACAATGACTACGCTTTACTTTTTTATCTTCATCAAGAGGTTATTTCGTTGTTTATAAAATTATTTTCGTACCAGCGTAAAAGTCTAAAGAGATGCAACCTGCTGCAGACACACCCATTGACGCAACAAACAAAAACAAAATGTATATATATAGAATAAAAGCGCATTTCCTGGAATTGGTAAAACAGCACAGCAGGTCAATTTGAAGAATATAAACTGAATCACGCAATGCATTTCTGGTTTACGTTTGGCATAGTTAAACTAGTTTACCCAAATATTGACGACGACTTTGTGTTTCGATTGAATAATATTTGTAGGAATTTTGGGTGGGAAAAAAAATGACGAATTACTAGTGTTTAAATGCTTTTGTTCGTTTAACAAAAACAACTAGCGAGAGATTTGTGAGCTTTTGCAAACAGGAATGGTTTACATTTGCCATTGTTTTTATTGTCTGCCCTCGAACAGCCTGATTTCAAACTCGACCAGTAGCATCTGTATTGTAAACAACATTTGGTTGTACACTTTACAATACAAACAGCTGTAAATACTATAATTCTGATGTGGAGATTACATTGTGGAATGGTCCCTCCCAATATTTATAGATACTGAACAAAACCTAAGACATGTTTACCTATTTAGAAAAACTGACATTAAATTTATGCTTTGTAATTAGTGTTGCAGATAAGTGTAAATGCAAGCAAAACATAGCACCAAAGTATTAATTTGTACAAACAAAAAATGATTTCCAACCAAATTGTTAATTGTCACAAAATAATTTCGATAATGCGTAGAAAATTTTAGCAGAGTTGGGTGGCCCTATAAGACGTCCACAAACTTTGCTAAAAGTAGATTAACCATATTTTAGATAAAACTCTTGCACGAGTAATAATTTCATGGCATTTTTTTAAAAAAAACTTGGTTGTTGAACTCTTTGTTGGTATTTATCAACGTTCATTCCGTGCTTGATTTTTTTGTTGTTGATGCATTCATTTTGTTTTTATCCCAAATATATAATGTAATCTAGAATTTTATAAATTTATAATATAAAACTTAACTGAACCAAAAATGAGCAGCAGTGAAGCTTGAAACTAGATTCTCTTGTTCTCAGCAGATGAATCTTGTCAAGCTTTGCAAGGAATCATTGATTCAAACCAATGAAGTAGACTGGCCTCATAATTCTGTTGAGTATCTTGTATGTCAATAAACGAAATGCAACAAATGATAAAAATAGTTCCGTTTGTACTTTGCAGTATAAATAGTTATTTGTCGAAAGTGTTTTTTGTTTAAATAAACAAGCCTTTCTTTACTTGCTACTAACACACAAGTACACGTTAGAGGAAAAGTTCTATGAATATTAGCACACAACGATATCTGACATATTGAAAATTGGCACGTCTCACTAACAATGTGTTCTCGTCGTGGCTTCACGTGTTTGCTAAAATTCAACGTTTCACACACATGATTGAATAATTAAACACTCAATAAGACTAAAAGTCTAAAATTGCATTGCTACAAAAATTATTTTAAAAACAACAAAAGCACTTGACGAGAAACAAGTTGTACGTGTAGCGTTTTAAATTTGATGGCAAAATAATTGCAACGTCCCAAATATCAAGGGTACTTTCACAAACTGATTGTAGTGAACATTCTGATTCATACATCCTTGACATAGGCATGCAATGGAATTTATGTTTAACTCTGCATACATATGAACATTGCTCAAACTTTAATATAGGCCTAGGTATACACAGAACTACATAAACACGAACAGTGCAACCTTGGCCTATCTTTGAAGTCCGATATTTGAATCAGATGTCGGTGTCATTTATTCTTAATGCAAGCCAGACTTAAAATATGCAACAGTTCGGTTATGTCATCTATGGATTCCATCGATATAAGATATAAAACGCAAAATTAATATCATACCTACACCATTATAAGGAATGCGTGTGACCTTCGCAAACAGAATTATTCGCCAAACTTAATTAGGCTAACATGAATGAAGGTCAGCCAGAAAGTCCACCAGCAATTTATTGTATTAAATATACTTAGTTAGGTGCATGTAGTTTTTAAAGCTAAAAGTTTTAAATTGTGTTTTATACAGATATTAGATTAATCTTGGAACTACTAGACTGATACCAGCGCACAGTATGAATGACGTGTTATCTGTTAATTTCACTTTTTACACCTGGGGCAGGCAACTAATGATCCCTCCACATATTGTAAAGCAACATTTCATAAACATGTCACTAGAGTAAAGAAATAAAAAGTTGAACCACGCTATAGTTGAGCCATTCTTGAACTCAATTTTTCTTTAACGTGGTTGGCCAGTGTTAAGGCTCAAGGAATGGTACTACTGTATATGGTTTATACCAAATTCTCTATTCACAAGCCCCAACAACTACTTCAAATAACCCATGGTTATCAGTTATCAACAAAACAACCGTTGATTTTTATTTATTTATTGCTAATTCCCTTTTTAAGTCAATTGCAACCATGCACCACCCTCTGAAAATTCGGTTTCCTTGTCACTTTCTCCAGATCAGCACATTGCCAACGGTCGTGAAAGTCGTTAAACAAACAAGCAAAACGCCCCATTTTTCTTGTTTCGTGAACGTTGAAAAGCAAAAGGGTGAATTCAAACCGTATTGCAGTTTGTCACCCCCCCAAAAAAGTATTGTCACAGGTAAAAATAACGTGGGTTATTATCCCGCGTCTCACGAAGCCACCTAATATTAGATCATATATAACCACGTTTCATATCGAAATTAATTTCATTAAAATAATAAATTAACTACTAACTTGACTATTCAACCCACAAAAAAAAAAAAAAATCTCCTATCGTGGAAATAAAACCTTAAACCTTCCTTTTTAAAGCACGTTATTATGCAGCTTACTACCTCTGCTAACCCTAGACTACAGGTATGTACATAAAGTAGGTAAATGCATATAGGCCACAGTCTGCTATAGGCAACCAAGCCGAAATCCAGATACAAATTGAAGCATTTACTACGTATAATGTTATCGTGTAAATACGTAAAAAAACGACAAAAACAACAACAAATCGTTTAAGGAAATGGGAATACACGATAAACGGGGGAAAAAACAAAAAAACAACCCAAAATACGATCGTCAAGCGGGGCGGCGCCATGTTGTTTTGTTTCTCCCATTGGTTACTTGGCAACGGCAAATTATTATTTCCGCCGTCTCAAATCGGACGTACAGGTAAAAATCACAATATCGAAAAAAATGGTATTAGCAAAACTACGTTAATCTGAATATTCGATACTCACCTCATTAGGTTCGCTCAGTTCAAACAAATCCAAACGGTTCGCATTCCATTGGGCGATGACATTTCTCAAGTTTTCCCGTTCGTTGGCTTTCCTAGCTCGATCGGTATCCATGTTTCTCGATGGCGTTTTTATCTGTACAAAATGTATTTCAACTCACACGCGAACTGTTTCATCACTAAAAGTCAACATATAACACGTAAGATTATCGATTCCATAACCGAATACTTGGAAATATAAGAAACACGCCTAAAAAATCACGACTCCGCATACGTCGTACACTTTCTGAAATGACTAATGAAATTAGGAAACGACAGGTGACGCCACGGTACAAAGTCATCCATGAAGCAGGATGAAGTCAACGTCCATAACAAAAGTTGATCGAGATTCTCAAAACCTAGGATCGAATCCCAACATGCTTGGGATTTTTTTTTTTTTTTTTGAACAATTAGCAAAAATTCATTGACCAAATATTCACGATACGTCATGGTTTTTACAGTTTATTTTGTATTTTTTTTTACCTTAACGTAACATGACATGGGTAATACAAATTATACATATACATATACTATGTACCATCATTTTTAAAAAATAACTGTAAAGGACTTTAGAATAAATGTACTTTATATATTTTTGTTCCTAAAATGCTGTCAGATACTGCAGATATGCAGTTTTCTACAATAAAAAGCGCAAATATGTATTTTCTTTGTTAAATTAAGAGGTATAATTTAAAAATTAATCAAACACAGGATAAGTTGTGTAAAAACTTGTATAATTTATGTTTACGATGAAATAAATACGGAAATTCGTATTATGCGAGGTAGGTTCGATCCAAATTAACTTGGATAAACAGCACTTTGAATTTTATTAAACTCTGAATAAATCCACTTTTGCCAAATTCTAGATCAATAGTTATTTTGTTTGCCTGCAATACTCTCCTTTTAGATTTTAAATACGAAATATTTTGCAACCTCACTTTGAATTTTATTAAACTCTGAATAAATCCACTTTTGCAAAATTCTAGATCAATAGTTATTTTGTTTGCCTGCAATACTCTCCTTTTAGATTTTAAATACTAAATATTTTGCAACCTAAGCTTTAAGAAAAAATAAACATAATCATTATTAATTTGCTTTGAAGTTTTATTACAGACTTGGTAAAAATATTACTGATGTAAAATTACATTACCAACATTGATATTTATATTATAGACAGTAGATCCAAGGATAAATGTTCTATTTCATTGTTAACGAAGGTTAATAGATATGTTCTCCGATTCTATTTCAAATACCTCTTGTATGAAGATCAGCATTTCCCTCCCTATATTACGTCGAAAATATTGATGCTAAGATCGACAGACATTATGGAAAAAAATCATGACAAAGCTAAAGTATACTTATCGAACACAGCGATACGCAACAGACAAGTTATCCGTTCTAACTGGTACAATAAGTATTAGTTGATCTGAAAAAATTAAGGCATTAAAAGTGAAATCAATAAAATGAATAAATATGAATAAATTAAAACAGATCTAAACGTTAAACCGTTAAGCTGAGAGCATTTATCCAAGGATCTTATTAACTGCATGCGTTCTCCATGCATCTTCCAAAGCTGTTCAGAATAAAAACAGTAAAATATAAACTTGCCTGATCAGGTTTTGTATATAATATTAAAAACCCTAATACTTGAATGTAATTTATTACTGGGACTTAATCAGGTAGTTCTCCTTCTTCCAAATTATTGTCTATCGACGTAGGTTCTGCAATTTTATGGTGTAAAACGCCTGACTTGCAAGGGGAATACTTATCAGTTGGCAATGCTCCATTGTTTGTAGATTTATGAGGGCTTTTTAGCCTTGCTTTCTTAGAGTCATTTGCATTTTTGGGTGAAGAGGCCGACTCGACAAATTTTCGCTTTTCGGAAGATGCTTGACGGCCCGAGTCTCGGGTTCTAGGAGAGCTGAGGGAACGGCGAACATGACTGCCTTCAGGTTTCGTTATTTGGCCATTACACGAGTCTTTGGTTTTGGTTCTAGTTTGCAGCTTCCCCGAATTGGATACTGAAGACATTTTATTCTCACGCTCATTACTATTTCTAGTTGTTTTATCAGACATCAATACAGAACTTTGCCGTTTCCCCGAATTTGATGTATAAGAAATTGTATTTTTACGCTCATCGCCATTTCTAGTTGTTTTATCAGACATCGATGAAGAACTTTGCCGTTCCCCCGAATTAGATGTATAAGAAATTGTATTCTTACGCTCATCGTCATTTCTAGTTGTTTTATCAGACAGCGATGAAGAACTTTGCAGTTTCCCCGAATTAGATGTTGAAGAAATTGTATTCTTACGCTCATCACCAATTCTAGTTGTTTTATCCGGCATCAACGAAGAACTCGATCTTTCGCATCGTTCTCTTTTATCGTGATGATGTGAACGCAATTTGTTATTGTCTAGATCATCGTGCCTACGTTTCACGTTGCAGGAATTTCCACGTGGTAGTTCGGAACTACGTTTATGTTTATCTGATGGTATACTCTGTCTTCTGCTGGATCTATCGCATGAGGTCAGCCGTGGTTTGATGTGGTTACGACTAGTCGGCTCATCTCGTCTGGCTCGACTATGAGGCATCTTGTGATGGGACCCTTCACTATGTTTACTTTCGGACTGCTTTGTTAGGGATTTCTCCTTGTCTTTGCTTAGCGACCTATTGGCCGCCCCATCATTTGACTTGGGGAGAAATGAGGATTCCACACTGTTCCTTTCGTTGTTTGCATTATTAGCCGTGTTGCTCCAATTTCTCTTTTCATTTCTTTTATCCGAATCACTATTTTGTTTGTTATCTGTACCCAAACATATGGTCTCGTTTCTGGGTTTGTAACTTTTTGTCTCACAGTTTGTTACCAGATTATCATCTGCCTTAATATCGGTTAGGCAATCGTTGGGCATATCTTCTTTGAAAGAATGATTCTCATCGGTGCAACTCCTCTTGACACTTGTTGTATCATGTGCTTCCACATTTTGTTCAATATCGTTATTGACCTGCAGCACATCAGACTTTTCAGCAGTAGTCTTTAAATTTAACAGGTCAACATCACTCACATTTTTTATATTGCCCTTAGTTGAGTTACCTTCTTTAATGTCCCTTTTATGGACAGCAAATAAACTTCTTCTGCTGCTTACATCACGATCGGAATTTCTGATGGGTCTGTGATGAATATCTTTATTTTGGCGCTTATGATTAACCGCACCGCGATGATTTATAGCATTTTGTGAGAATCTCTTGACATAGTTTTGATTCGATGTCGAGGAAGATTTCATCTGATACTTTTTGGAGTTATCGTTGACAAAAGTGGATCTGGTTTGCTGCGGAAAGTGTCTAACGGCATTTTGGACGATGGACACCTTTGCTGTGCGTCTATGATGAGCTAGAACACGCTCTGCATCTGTCAAACGTTTGTTTGAAGAATGAGATGGTTTCTTTGAATTTTGCGGGCTAGAACCTTCACACAATTTAGTGACCTCTTTTAAAAAGTCAATGGATATGGAGTTTAAGACATCGCCATTCAATTGCACATCCAAATGTTCCTTTGCCTTTTCATTATCCAATAAATTATTACTACCACTGATATCTGAATCTTTGATATCCTTGTTTACGCTGCAAGACACGTTGTTTCCACAATTTGTATTGGAAACGTGCACTGTTGGAGCCGGTGACTGCACTGCACTGCATATTTTCACACCGAGGCCAGGAGAACTTTCTTGATGAATCTGCCTACTTCGATTATGGTGCCTTGAATATGTTTCGGGCTGTTGGTTTCTTGATGCCTGACTAGGACGTGAATTCGTTAAGCATGATGCAGAAAAAGCTGTATTTTGGACTTGTGTTGGAGATTCTGCATTTTTAGGAAAATGGATATCAGCTTGGCCGGCAGCACGGTTAAATCTACGAAATACTAAACCATCATATCTGCAAGACAAAAATAGCATATCTCTTTAAATAAATAACCTCTTTCACATACAATGTAAAACTACAAAATGTGTAAAAATCGAGCTTTATTTCCTATTATATCTATATTAAGTAATTTACCAGATTCAACATGCTACAAGTCAAACTATAGTTTATATAAGAGTACAAATATGTACTTACCTCTCTTGTAAGTCTTTTAGAAGATTACTTTTTCCTGCTATTTCTAGCTTAGCAGTTTTGAATAATAGTGTGATGTTACGCCTTAATGTTAAATTTGTCTTTTTAGTGGCTACAACCTCTTGCTCAAGGGTTTGGATCCGCAACTTCAATTCGTTGTTTTCACGTTCCAAATCTCCATTGTGCTGCTTTTGCTACGCGTAAAATAAAAATATTAACTAGACATTACTATTCAATATGTCCCAATGCAAACAAATATCAATTCAATTTAAAAGCGCACGATTGAAAATGATTTTGAAAATCAGTCACGTATTTACCTCAGCTGTATACTTCAGTTCGACATTCGATACAATGATATCATCGTATAAATCTGAATCATCGTCTAAAGGAACAACAGAACTTAGTTATTGAATGCCGACAAAATTGGAACTCACTTGTAACGAAAACTGTAACATTTATTTAATTAAAAACTTACCTTTCTGCCCAAAAACGTCCTCACTTCCCGCCATGCTTGATGCAGTCTACGGAGACCTTCAGCAGTCTGATCGTTTCCTGTACTAAAATGCGCGAACAAGAGTAATCACTATGGCGCTTCAGCTAACTGCTTGACATATTTAATATACAGGGCGTTCCAAAATACCAAACATTTAAAATGTAAAGGTGCAAATACAGATGCGAGCCGAACGCGAGCCGAACGTTTGGCGAACCGTACGGCTCGCAAGTTAGGACGGCGTTGCATACAGCTCGCA
>JAQGAE010005772.1:0-10867 GCA_034696685.1 Julus scandinavius
AGCTTAATTAAGCTAATATATAAGCTTAATAAGCTTAAATAAACTTTAATAGCTTAAATTTAGGCTTGCGCCTCTTTGTGGTTGGCCCTAGGCATGCTCCAAATTTAAAGGGCCCTGATCATCCCCTTAACTAAATTTTGGCAGTTCTATAAATTTTTTGTCAAAGTTTAGTTGGTCATTTTTTAATCAAAAAATTACGTCATTTTTTGGTCAAAAAATAACATGAATTTTTGGTCATTTAGTTGGTCATTTTTCGGTCAGTAAAATGACGTCCTTTTTTGGTCTTAATTTGGTCATTTTAAGTTCGTCATTTTTTGGTCAGTAAAATGACGTCCTTTTTTGGTCATTTTGAGTTCGTCTTTTTTAGGTCATTTTTCAAGTTCGTCATTTTTTGGTCAGTAAATTGACTAAAAAATGACGACTTTTTTGACGTAAGACGTGTTTTGGTAAAAAATGACCAAAAAATGACGTCAATTTGACGTCATTTTTGTTTCCCATTGCTAATTGGGGTGCTTGTATATATCAAAACAATAGCCCAAGGACCCCCGTGATCAAGCAATGGTTAAGTGCCATACGTGATAAATAAGCTTTTGTTGGCATAATGTGGAACAAAATCATTGCAATGAAATCATTTCATAGCGATAGATATATCTCCTTTAAAGTCTGTCAACTGAAATTGTGTGCTTCCTTTTTTTCGTTTTGCACTTGAAGTCATTCCACGCAAACTCGACTGACCTAACAGTAAGTTCCAGTTCTAGGTTTTTATTGTATACTTTAATGATGAGGGAGTTGGGGTGGCATTGACGCTTATCTAATTTGCCTCAATTACAATGTACAGCAACAATGTACAGGAGCATTAATTGGAAGCCTGAATTTCACAGAAATTCTGACATTTGCCACCTTCGTGACGCAACTTCAAAGTAAAGATTGAAATAGGGGTTTTGCCCTCTGTTCACATGCATGGCATTCAATAACTTTTAATTACAATATTGATTTCAGGCTCAAGATACTTATACTGTGCTGTTGAATATTGGTTTAAAAAATTACCAAATATATCAGACAAGTTCTCTGGAAATTTTAAAGGTAATGAGAGGCCTAGGTTCCTGGAAGGGGGGTTGCGACATCCCACCCCTGAGTAGCTGACGGCCGGTACTCACCTGGATTAGCTAGTAATCCAGGAGAGGAAGCCGTCAAGCTCCAGGTGCACTATTTTTGGGACTAGCCCCAGACCATAACAATGGCGGTGCATTACAGGGGATTACCCTGGCACCCAATGCAGCCAAAGTGGCCACCTGAACCAGGACCACCAAAAGGGGCTGTGACTCTCTCCCCTACCATTTGTTTACCCCGAGGGCATAAATGGGACGTCAGGACCCCATAAAGTACCTGTAAAGGCAGATCACTTGGGCGTGACCCAAGTAACCCATTAGGCACTTAAGCCCACCGCACCTGCACCAAAGATAGAATGCAACTCACCTGAGGTCATAGGGCTGAGTCCGCCTTTTGGTCGCCACTAGAGGTATAAAGGTAGGACTCAGCCTAAAAACGAGAGTCTTCTCCCAGCACAGGAATCAGGAACAACGAGGTACTCTCAGGGAATCTGAGTAAGTAAAATAATGAAATTTTTAGTTAAATTTAAATACGAATCTAGGAGACGCTTCATCGAAGCCTAGAGATTTGCATTTCGTGAATTTCTCTGCATTCCGCCATCTGGTGTTGAATCCTTGGTGCGTTTCGAGGTTGAGAGTCTCGAAGTGAAATCCTGGCAACTTAGTTGCCCCTGTGTAAGGATTGTTAAGGCCCATATTAATTAAATCTTTCGCTGGCTGCACCTGGGTGACCTGCCTCGAAATCAGATCGTGATTTCCGGGGAAAAGTACAATCGCAAAGTGTTCATTAACGTGTGTTTTTACCTCAGCGATTTTGCTTGAGTTTGCATGAGACCAATTTGGGACCCCATTGTACCTGGAAAACGTGCATGCCGAAGTGTGAGTGTTATTTGTATTTTGTTCATTACTTGTTGTTTGTATTGAGGAGATTCTTCTGGGGCATTCTCTGTTTAAGCTCTATGATAAGTCCCACAAGTTTTGGATGCCCAAGCGAATTGTGCTTGGGGCCCTCACCTTATTCGTGTATTCTTCTGTTTTTTCTGGCTGATTAAAGCTATCAGTTGGTTTTTCAACTCATCGTGTCTTTCTTGATCGCAGTAGGGTCCATCGATTGGGAAATTGGCTCGCATGTGCCAGGGATTGAGAGGGATAGTGTGGGGGTAATTTTACATTCACTCATTTTCAGGGATCTCCGAAATTTGACGTGAATTGCATCCATGGAGTCGGAGTGCAAGATTGAGGCTTACACAGACCGAGCCTGGACCAAGGAAAGAGCTGTGTCCGAGATCAGCCGAGGAGATAAGGAGGTAAAGGGCCCTTAGATCTCTTCTCCGCCACCGTGGAGAATCGAGGCATCTTGGAATTGACTAGGTAAGCATAACTAATCTTTTTGAACCCAGTGTTTCCAGCGTCCGCCAATCCTTGTGTAACCGCGCTGTTTTGGTGTGAGCTAGGTGCGTGATAACAAAGAGAAAGTTGGGTTTGCCGAGCTTAGAATAAGGATTTAGATAGGTGCTCGTGCTCGGACTCAGGCAAGATAAATTCCCAGCTTAAATTAATCTTGAGGAACCCTGATCACAGCATCACCAGTTTCAAAGGGGTTTGATGCTGCATCCCGAACATAGGGATTAGGAGTCACTTGTTTAGTAATAACCAAGTATGGTAACTTAACAAGCTACCAAGGCTTATAGGTAAGCTCGTTAAACCAGTACAGTTAAACAAGTTTTATTCCCGAAGTACTGGTTCAGTAAGAATATTTTCTCAGGTGGCTGAAGAATTTGTGATTTAGCTCCAACAAGTGTAACAACATTTTAGAATGTTTCTTTTCTAATTGAAGTTGACCTGGCGTAATGACATTAAATATTATTTTTCATTCATCATTTTCTACAAAACATTCATTTTACAACATTGTTTGCTGCTCAACGTTTAGCACAACCAGCAGGCATTTCCACATCGGATTTATTCAACATCAACTATACTTTATTGGCAGTGGCAAGTTGTACTTAATACGAAAAAATGCACAATATTATAATTTCATTGTTAAATGCTCTTGTTACTAATATTCAATTATTTTTAATAACAGGTACCTACATAACCCTACATAACCCTCATCTCTAGTGCATAGAGCAATTGCAGTCGTAAACAAATTCTCAACAATAGCATTTTATGGAATTTCCTGTCATTCCGTGCCTACCTTCAGTGATCAAAAAAAGGTATTTTAAGACCCATGATTAATGTAATATGTCAAGAAATACATTAATTATTATCAGCAAAGTTATTACAATGCTTTTGTAATATGGAACAAAACTTCTGCTAGTAACAAACTTTCATAAATGTACCATCTTGTTGGTGACACATGCATGTCCTCTACAATTATCAAAAACATACAAATAAGGTACAAATAAGCTAATTATCTTAATTTTGGGTATATAACATTGTCGGTGGCACACTTTTCCCCAGTTTTTGCATGATGGCCGAGTGGGAAGAGGAGAAAGTATTACTTTTAAATGACACCTACCTTAAACATGAGGCGTTGTGGAATCCAAAACACAAAGACCACTTTCGGAAAAGTAATAGGGAGGACGCTTGACGAGAAATAGGGAAAGAGCTGGGGAAACCACCGCAGGAGTGCAAAACTAAAATGACAAATTTGCAAGCATCCAACAGGCGCGAAAGAAAAAAGTAAAAGACAAGGTGATTACAGGACAAGGTAATTTCAGTACTAATTTTATTATTAATGAATATTGTGCGTTTATGAAAATTACTTACGATTTATAAGTACAATAATATTATGTAATAGAATGGTGCATTTTTACCACACAAAAAAACAATTTCGCTAATTGTTCTAGGAGCGGATCAACTGTACATTTCAAGATGGTTTGCGTACACAGCGTTCAACTTTTTAAACGATCGAGACCAACCACAAAAAACAATGGATACGGTAAAAATATATCATGTAATTAAGCATACAAATGTTGCCATGGTATAGCTTCTTCATTTTTGAAATACTCTGCCAATTCATCTCTTACTTGGTTGGCATAATCAGTAGATCTTCTGGGAATATTTTTCATTGGTCTCATAGAAGTTATTTCATTGTCCTGTCTCCAAGAACCTAAAGTCATAACACCAACTTTATGTTCATGATCTAGGGAACCAGGTGATGTGTATGAATGAGGTGACTGAGCCCTTAAGTAGTTATGTAGAAAAACTGTACATAGGACAATTTTTTAGGCTTTTTTGGGGTTCACCCTAAATACTGAAGTTAATATACCAAAGGCGTTTTCAACAACACGATGCGCTCTACTCAGCCGGTAATTAAAAATTCGTTTTAAAGAGCCTTTAGGATGATCTCCTGAGTACGGTTTCATAACGTGTTCACTATGAGAAAATGCTGCATCACCCACTACAAAATAAGGTACTTTCATTTGCCGTCCAGGGAGGACTTCTTGTTCAGGAAATTGTAACGTTTTATCTATTATCATATTCCATAGTTAAGAGTTTTTAAACATGCCACCATACGAAATTCTTCCCTGGCATCCCACATCCGCAAATATAAAACTATAAATTGCATCAACTAATGCCATTAATACAATACTAAATGTTTATTTATAGTTAAAGAATTCGGAGCCGGAGTTTACTGGTGCTTGCAAAACAATGTGTCCCATCGAGGGCTCCAACACAGTGTGGCATATTCCATTGCCTTTCGAAAGCTGCACTTATGTCCATCCAACCAGCAGGAGTTGTAAGGCACTAAATGATATAAAAACAAATTTCAGTTACAATGCGTGTGTGAAAGGAGCAAATGTTTACCTTTTCTTAGGATATAAAAACACAGTTCATTTTGGCTGTGGAAAGAGTATTTATTTATTGAATAGCATTTCAGCCTTTGTTAAACAAAGCGGTCCAAAAACGGCTACAAATGGCTAAACATACAACAGTTTTGAGGGTTAGCACTTCCACTATGGACATAAGCATAACATACCCTCCCCTTTTATGTAAACTGAAGAAAGTGCAATAGCTATTTTTTTCCAATAACTTGTACGTTTACTAACAAGCAAGGAAATAATAATTTGAATTACATATTTTAGGAGGAAGGTGCTGCAAGTGTTATCGGCTGTGATGTTAACGAAACTCAATCAAGCGAAGTAGACGATGTTGGATGAAGACAGCGGTCCTTCAGAGGTAGAAAGCCCTCCAGAAGTGTTTGTCATCCCAAAAGCTCCGATGAGGATTACAAGAAAGAAAACAGCATCTGCCGTAAATGCCCACATGATGAAGGGTGCCTTTGAAATTTTGAAGACTGCTGCTGCAAATCTAAGTACCCCTCCTTCCGTAGAGAATGATGAGATGATGTCATTTATGAATTATGTCTGCGCCAAAGTTAAGAATTATTTGCCTTAAACACAAAGTTGTGTCCAACAAGCCATTTTTGACTTCTTGGTAAAAGCCGACGCAGGCCGTTATGAGAATTTAGATGTACAGCGCAGTTACAACCAGCCACATCATCAAGAGCGGCATGATAATGCTGATATGCTATCAACACAATACGTCACGATATCGGCTGTCCAATCCCCATCCTCATCAGTTTCATCCCATTCGTCTTGTGCCTCTCTGGTGTTCAGCACATCTGAAACCATGTCCCCTTCCTCGCCTCAATTGATAGTGCCTCTTACTCATGATGAAAATGTGTTGTCTACTGATGATAAAGTGGTGCCAATCCACATCTCAGATAACTTGTTGCCATAATGTATGATATGATGATTAATAAAAAGTTTTTTACCTGGGCATAATCTTTTAGTTGTTCAATAAGTGCTGTTCAGACTTCTTGGACAATTCTCCCAATCGATTGTTTAGAAATCCTAAATGTGTACTGCAAGCTGGTATAGGAATCTCCCGACGCAAGGTATCGAAGTGTAACAGCTATCCTATAAAGTACAGTTTTCTCCATTCCATTACGAAGTTTAAGGAAGGAAAACAACTTGGAATTAAATGACGATGTAATGTATGTTTACTGACATTTCAAGCAACTCTCAGGGCTAAAAGTTTATGCCAATGTTCCTGAATATCAACAGCAAGTTTCGGAGCACTTAATCGGGTTGTTTTGGTAATCTGACGGATTTTAATTTGTTGCTTGAAATTTAAAATTTAATTATAAGTTATTTTTCATCGTTCAAATAAGACAATTAGCTGCATACACAGCTGCCGAATGCATGTGTATGGTTTTCACTTTGAGGTACTTTATGTACATCAGGGTCTATATGCAATTGAAGGAAAAAAATACAAAATAATGCAGATAAATTTGATAAAACTTAAGTGTGGAGCTATCTGATTCATACATGTAATAGATGTACAATGATTATGAACCCACATCCAACTCCTGTACATGTGAATGTATTATTGAGTTGATCATCAGTTTATATGCAACAAACGTTTAAGCATACATGGGCACGCCATATTTGATAAATATTTCAAAATTACCTGGACCGTAACGTCAAAGATGACCCAACCCGTAAACAGATACATGACAAATAATAAGGCGTTGATATACACAAAATGTGTTGCCGAAGGTTTGCTTGCAGAGCAGATTAAATAACAGAATTAACACCTGCAAACACTGATTACGTTACACTTGAGGTTATCACTTTGACATGGATTTGTTTACATGTTTATTGTTGCTTGAAGTTAAAGTAAATGGACATTGCATCTTCATTTAATTTTATGTTTTTTTTTTGTTAAATTAAGATAATTAGGGGCATACACAGCTTCCTATACGCACTTACCTATCCTGAACTGAAATAGCATCACGAAAATATGTATCCTTTTTAGAAATTCGAGGTCCGATTTTCTTTATCATATATTCAAAGTTGGAAGGCGAAATTCTCGTGAAACTTTTATATTGGCCACTTATTTGCTGGAACTTCATATCTGCAATTAGTTCCTCCCCACACCGTTTTTTATACTACTCAGTTTTCCACTAATGTTATTTTTTGCATATTTGAACGGAATTTAAATTTAACATTAACATAACTGCACCACTCATTAATGCAAGAGCTAAATTTTGTTCTCTTCAGGAGCCATATTAAAATCGAAGTACAATTAACATATTCAATGGCAGTATTGCGCATGCGCTAAACTGGAAGTAACGTATTTATCGTTACACTGCCTTTGGCCTGCGTATGTTTCGCGTTCGTCGCGAAAGTTGGCTCGTGCGTTGCTCGGGGATAGTTTTGGGAAATTTGTTTTTAGGCAAACGGTTTGCGAGCCGTTTAGAGACATCTCGCGATCCGCTCGGCTCGCGTTCTGCTCGCATATGTATACGCGCCTTAAAGGAGCCTCTTCAAGTATGAACGGTCTTCTCTTGTGAATTCATGAGTAACGAGGAAGAGGCGATTCTGTATCCGTATCGGAGTGTTATAGGCTCATTTCTATACATAGCCAGGATGACGCGACTGGAAATCTTGGTCGCCGTTAATACTTTAGCGAAGTTCAGTAGTTTGCCGTCTTTACAGGCCTGGCATTGTTGTTTGAAAATTGTTTTATGATATCTATCGGAAACTAACTCCCTAATTTTATTGCTTTTAACTAAATTTATTTATTTACATATATATAAATTTATATTTACATATTTAATTTACCTATAAAGTAAAGATGATCTTCTGCTCCGTCTGGCCCAGGGGATCTGAAAAGAATAGAAAAAATATATAAAAGAAAAAGAAAATAAATAAATAATTAATATAACATTGAAACAATAATATTGGAAAAAGGTCTTCCCTCCAGATTTTGGGGAGAAGTTTGGGACCATTATCTGGTCACCTGGTGGTCGGCCATTTTGGGCGACTGACCCTTTTTGGTCACTTCTTCTTGGGCCACCGACGGGGTAGGATGAATCACTCTTCCCCTTCCCGTCTCCTGTAATAATAATAAAAGTTATTTATTGTCATTTAAATGAAAATAAAATTAAGGCTTAACAATAAAAATGCCTCATTCGTTTGACCGACGGGGATTTTGGGGCCGTCCAGTGTCCGGCACATCAATGGAAGAAAATCTCAACACTGGTAGCAGAGCTCACGGCTCTGGTTTTCTCCAACGAAATGCTGGAAAAGGACCATCGCGAGAAAGGAAATTTTTTTTCGACTTTCAATAAGGTAGGCGACGTTTTTTTCATTTGCGGACCGTCCATTTTTTTGCGGCCCGACCGCCGCTTGAATTTTTTGATTCGCGGCCCATCCGCCGTATGGAAGAATGAGAGGCCCGTTCGCCGGTCGGTTTCTTGGTTTTCGCGGCCTACCCGCCTTTGGGGAAATTAGTGGCCCGCCCGCCATCTGTTTTTTTTAACGAAAATAAACGCGGCACATCTGCCACACAAATTTTTCAGTTCGGGGCGCAAACTACAGTTTTTTTTCCGAAAATAGCGGCCCATTCACTGAATGAACATTGGCGGTTCGATCGCCAATCGTTTTTTTTCGCAGTCCGATTCGCCGGGGGAGATTTTGTGAAGAGGACGGCCGCGCGAGTAAATATCATCGGCCCGTCCGCAAATAATAAAAATAATTTTTTAGTGGCCTGTCCGCCGCTTGTTTATAAAAGTGGTTTTTGTTTGCGGCTCGTCCGCCGTTAATTGTAAATTAGCGGCCCGTCCGCCGTTAATTGTAAATTAGCGCCCGTTCACCGGTGTATGATTGCGGCCTGTAAATCCAGTTCGCTAATAGGACTATTCGTCGTTTTTTTTTTTTTTGTAAAAAAAAAACGATCCGAGTGGCGAATAATACCGCACCAAAAAAACCCGTTATTATGCGGGCCGCAAATTACAATTCGGCGGCCAGCATATACGAAATATGCTGGCCAGCATATACGAAATATGCTAACCGCCGCCGAATTGTAATTCGCGGCCCGCATAATAACGGGTTTTTTTGGTGCGGTATTATTCGCCACTCGGTTCGTTTTTTTTGTTGATTGTTGGCCCGCCCACCGTTCATTATTGATTGGCGGCCCGTATGAAAATAAAGGCGGCCTATCATCGGCAACGAGTCAAGTTAAAAAGCACGCCCACGAACTTTCTTGAATTGGAAATACACGGGAAACCAAATAAAAGAACATTATTTAAAGAATATTAAAATCGAACGAAGAAGATTATACAACAAATGAAAATAACGTTATAAAGACACAGGAACATTAATAAACAAAAAAGGAATAAAGAAAACCTAACAAATTTAAATATTACGGTTTTTTTGTGGCTAATGGAAATTAAAAGTGCTATTTATATATATATATATATATATTGAAATTGCACATTTATATTTACTTATTGTTATTATTATTGTTACTTGTTATTGATTGTTTTCAGAGTTTATAGAGTTTATCAATTATTTATTATAGCCTATATTTACAAAGATATTATATTTATACCTGTGCTTTTAGAAATTACAAGAAATAAGGGGTTAATATCAGACTCAAAAAAAAAAAAATAAAAAAAAATAATTATCTCGGATTTTGTAATTTTCCACGACGCGATTCGCGAAACAAATATTCCGGTTTGGTAGTTTTTGCGAATTGCCAGCACGATGGAAAAGCTCCAAGCTCCCGTGGACCTAGAACGGTTCCACGTCACAAAATTAGACGGTACAAATTATGCCACATGGAGGGAGTAGCTGGAAATGGCCCTCGCAAATCAGGCCCTTCTAAAATATGTTGATGGGTCGGTCGCCGCTTTGCCGAGTTCGGCAACTCCGCTGGAAATACAAAAGTGGAGTGACATTTGTCAAGCGGTGACCTCGGGCATATATTTTACAATCGTGCCGGGAATTCGGAAGACCCTCTTCCAGTGATTTAAGAAGACCCAGTGCAAGCAAATATTAAAGCACATTCAAGACACATATGAGCCCGGCTTGAGAGAACGACGCTGGCAACTCCGGTGCCAGTTTGTCTCACTAAAAATGGGCAAACTGAATCCGTCGAGTCGTACATTGCCAGGGTCAAGGCCGTGGCGGGTCAACTGGAGGAGGTGGATCGCAAGGTCCTGGACGAGGATCTTGCTTTTCAAATGTTAATGGGCCTACCTTCCGAATTTTCACTAAAAATTAAACTCATACATGGATGGTCTGACAAAGGACTTCACCCCATCCAAAGTGAAGTCTGAGCTGATCGCCGAAGCAAATACCATGCGTTTTGCGGCCCAGAATGCGAGTTCTTCTGGAACCGCTCCGACGAGTGATGTGTTCTATGCTAAACCCTTACAACAACGACAGGGCGCTGCCCCCCCCCGGCCCCCCAGCCCGTGGATTCACGTTTGTGTTTCCACTGTGGCCGGAAGGGGCACCTACAAGATCATTGTTGGGCCCTTCATGGGAAACCCACTGCGGCGGTAGTAAATCGTCCTGCCGCAGGGGGGGAGTAAAAAGAAAGCTAAGCGTTCCAAGTCAAAGGGGGCACCTGGCTCGTCGGAGAAAACCTCGGCAGCCAGCGCGGAATTTGACCCGCAAGGATATTCGTTCGATGTCTGTATGGCCCCTTTAGCTGAAGAACTTCCCGCTGACGAATAATCATGGGATTCCGGAGCGGGGATAAGTCTATGCAACGACAGGAAGTGGTACGCCGAGTATTGGGACATAGAGCCCATAAAAATGAACTCGTACTCAGGCAGCTTCCTGGTCCAAGGAATGGGGACCGTCATAATGTTGGTCTAGGTCGACGGGACCACAAGATACCCCGTCGTCCGTAATGTTGCATATGCACCCTGCGGTAGAAGGAATCTCATCTCC
>JAQGAE010005773.1:0-10866 GCA_034696685.1 Julus scandinavius
AATATTTGCATATGATGTGTTGTGACTTAATTACGATGCGAATGGACCATGTCCGGATAAATATGCAATGCACTGTAAAGCAAATTTTAATGTTACATAACTACTTCCTAGTTTTGCAAATATGCTTAAATTACTTTTCAGTACACTTTTGCCGAAATAAAAATTCATAGCCCATAATTTTAACTTTTAATTTTTGTGATACTTTGTTGTACGTTTATTTTTGTACTATCTTTATCAACTTCGACACTATTTTTATGTAAATCTGAGCACTTGTTACAAGATTAGAAAAATACACTTTCGTCTTTGGTTCAGACATGCATGAATTCGTTATTTTATTAGTTAATATGCAGCAGTGTTTTAAATAAAAGTTACTAAACTGGGGGAATACTAGGTGTTTTTTTTAGGAACCTGAACTACATAAGTCATTTTAAATTATGTTAAAACTTTGATCAAATAAGTTAACAGAATACTGCTTTAAGGAGCCATTCAAAAAGGACGTCCTCAAGAGGGGGTAATTCTGCAGGCATTTGGACACCATGTGGACAGGGGAGGGGGAGGGGAAAGCCATTATGGACGTCCACTAATAATGGTAATTTTCAGTTTTTGGATTTTCTGCTTTAGTTTTAAAGGTCAGTGAAAGTGGAATTGGACACCAGAAGAAATGTGTCCCTAGTCCAAAATGTACTCGAATTTTTAAAACCTCGGGAAAGTCGAGAATTATGCCTAACTTTGTGTTAAACACCAATTTTAAGCTGAAAATTCCCTTCGAGGTCAGGAAATTTCTGTTAATCAGAATTTTTTTTGAAAATGTTGTGGAATTGGTAGCGAGGCGGGTGCTTGGAATTAAATTTGTAGGATGGGCCTTTGTAAGTTCCAACAAATTTTCTGGACACCCTACTTTTAAAAAAACTAAGGACGTCTATGAAGGAGGGGTCTGGGCAAAAGTGAACACCATGTGGACAGGTGGTAGGGGATGTCAATTTTCGAAGGAATTTCGGGACGTCCTTTTTGAATGGCAACTTAGAGTCTTATATTAAACTTTCCTGAAAAACGAGTTTCTGCAACTTTGCAATATATTCTGCACATAATGTCATGCTGAATTCCAGGTAATTTTTTTATGGTAATTGAAATACCATAGGCTTTCTTATGGGAATTCCGTCAACTGAACTGTTGTATTGTATCGAACTTATGCAGCATGGCGTTTTTGTGTGGGGGCTGACAGCCAGATGCAATTGAGGTTGATGTCATCACAACCGCCTTTATGGATACATTTCTCCGCACTATACCTAGACACGAATGCCATTAAGTTACCTTTGTGACGCCCTTCTGGAACTGAATAGGACAAGTTTTGCCAAGCCATATCGATCGCTTGTCTCTTTGGCAGATGGGTAAGAAGTTTGCGTTCCAGAGGAATGTTGGGCACCTTTTTGGCAAGCCCGGGAAGCGAGCCAAGGCCCAAATTGTTCAAGCTTCCTCCCAGATTATGCTGCACCCCGTTAAGGTTACCCATGCTGTTGGCCTTCATCACGGTTGGAGGGCTCAGTTGCATAACTAGACAGTCCTGGGTCTTGTCATATTTGGCCGCATGCAGCTTTGCCGACAAAAATTCCGCCATTGTAATTTCTCAGTGAAGAATTCACGCGCACTACAAGGTGAATTTAGGCATCAGATTTCTTCTTCCTTGATTAAAATTCTGAAAATAACAAGAAAAAAGTATTACTTAACTGGACGATATTTTTCTAAATGAATAATGAGCTTGACAATTTGAGTACCAAACCCTTGAGTAAGTTTACTGAATGGACATGGTATTAGAAAATAATACATAAAGCCGGCTCTCCACCAAGACGTACACGTACGTATATACAAGTATTTACACACATATGCAAAAAAGTTTGCCCTCCGCGGGTTTGTTTCAGCCGCCATTTTGTAAATATATGTAAATATCAAAATTGTGCACCTATTAAATGTCTTTAATAGCTGTACAATTTTGATATTTACATATATTTACATTTATTTCAAAAATGGCGGCTGAAACAAACCCGGAGGGCAAACTTTTTTGCTTATGTTTGTAAAAACGTGTTTATACGTACATGTACGTCTTGGTGGAGACCCGGCTTAACTGATGTAATCCATGTCACAAACAAGAACATTTCCCGAAAACTTCATTACACAAAAAAACTTCTATTATAGTTAACACACAAAAAACCAAATGTGTCAGCTGATTTATTAACGATTTATTGAATGTGCTTAACGAACAGATTAAACATTGAGCACCCTGTTATATTGATCACGTGTTCTATTAAGATCACTGTGGTTAATGTGCGGTAGTAATATAACAGATATTAACATTTCTATGTCAGAAATTCATTTACAATTGCAAGGAAATTACATGTACATGATGGAAAAAATAAATTTTCTGCATTCATTGGGTGCATTAGCAATTATAACTTTTTTTTTGTGGTGAAGGAATTTTATTTCTGTCTACCTATAATGGTCACTAGTTTTGTGCCTCAGCATTTATACCGCAACGCAAATAAATACGAAATGTCACCAAATAAAACATTTTGAAAAACACATACTCTTTAGAGTGCGTTGTACCATTTTCGCTTCTATGCTAACGAACACTTAACACGCAAACGGCAATAAAAGCCTGCATAACTTAATAACCTCATTAAAACGGTAAGTGCGATACCGTGACTTTTATATCTGCATGACGTTAATTGAAATATAAGAGGGTTCCTCATAAATTCGGCATGTTCAATGGGGCCACACACACACAAAATGAAACCTTTTTCATAAATTAGTAACTTTTTTGTCTTTTAATCAAAGTAAATCCAAATTTGCACAAATGTAGACAACAAACGTACGAACAAAACAGCTATTTCAATTTGTATTCAAAGTGTCCTCGATCCATCCACTGCAACACATGCCCTAAGGCGCTTGCGCCATTTCGCAATTGAAGAGTCGATTACTATTTGATCAATTAAGTTCACCCCATGCGGCCAGAATTCGCGTTTTAACTCTTTGACAACACGAATCATTGTTTTTTACACTTTTTACACCAAATTCCCCTAGATGGAATAATCAACAGGGTTCTAATCTAGGCTATTAGGTGGCCAAAGGGTAGGTGGTCTAAAATCAGGTGTTTTTCGAGCGGTGTGTGCTTATGCCCCATCTTACTGGAACACAAACAAGTCCGAAAATACCTCATATCTGGGGGAAGTTGGTGCAAAAAGTGTACAGAACAAAGATTCGTGATGTCAAAGAGTCAAGACGCCGAATTCTGGCCGTTTGGGATGAACTTGATAAAACAGTAATCGACTCGTCAATTACCCAATGGTGCAAGCTCCTCTGGGCGGATGGAGGACACTGAGTACAAATTGAAATACTTGTTTTGTTCGTATGTTTGTTTGCCTAAATTTGTGCATAATTGGATTTACTTTGATTAAAAAACAAAAAAGTTACGAATTTATGAAAAAGGTTCCCATTTTTTGTGGCCACCCTGTATATCCACTCTTAAATAATTTTACTACCAGATAGTTCGTCTTGTGATTTCCGTTCTTTTGTACTGACCAAATGTATGCCAAAATTTGCATAAAATCTTGAATGCCTGCATCATACTTGTGCAATACTACATCTCCTACTGCATACGTCCATTTCACATTTAAAAAAATTAAAGTATGGGATTTATCACTCCGTTTCAAACATAAAATGTGTAAATTGTAGTGTAAACTAAATTGACAAATGTAAACATGATAAACATCTTCATTATAATATTTTAAATATTATATCGAACTAAAATTTATACATTCATATTTTCTAGCTGCTTTTTATATCTTGGATTAATCCTCATGTTTTGCTGAAGAGGAAGAATAATTCCAATCTTGTTTAATGAGATATTAACACTGCTAATGATCATTGATGTCTATACGTAGCTTTTGCTAATTAATCATCTCACTGATCAGTTTCAAAACTGAGGAGAACACTATGCTCTCCAACATTAAGCTAATAAAATATGAATATATTCGACGATTAAAAATACATTTCAAGCTGTGGTCACAGAAATGTAATTAATCGTCGCTCAAACGATAAATATGATTAACATCATCTTGACAGTACAAGAGTCTACTAGTCTGACAGCTTAACAATTAACTCTAATCGCAATTAAGCAACTGGGTAATTTGAAAGACCAGGAAATCTAGTTTATTAATTATGCAAGATCAAGGTTATAGATTGCCACGTTTGCATTATGGTTAGAATTCACACGATGCCAGAACATGTCAAGTAGGAAATTAGTATATTTTGAAACAGAAAACATGTTAACAATCTGTCGTCATGCCACGACTGGTCCTTTCAAACAAGCTGACAAATACTAGCTCATAAATAAACGAGGCTGAATATTACTCACCCTTAATTCCTTAATAAAAGCCTGTAAGCTAGTCAGTTTTACATCAAGAGGATGTCAAATTCGAGCGCATGGTGATTCAACACTAAATTCTGATTCTAGCATCAGCTGACATATCCTGAACCAAGTTAGTTTGCACACAAAAAAAACGCACTCGGGTTATCTTTGAGGAAGGAAAAGCGGAAAAAAAATCAGCCGCAGATTCGGTTTTAACCAAAACGTTGATAGTTACGTCAAAATGTCGCTGATGGCACCCAAGCGAAGATGATTTTTTTCCATGGTTTCATATGAAGCGTTTCAGCCGGGCAAAACGAAAAAACACACTTCCCTGTATGGCTTACTTTTCTAAGCTGAGATGAAAGAGTAAAAGTGTGACGATATTGCATTGCAGCATGCGCAGTGCGATCTGTGCACTCTGAGCCAAAATGCGGTGAGAGACTGAAATGAGTGCAACTGCACTCGGATATCGATCCAGGAAAACCGTGATAATGCTGTACAAGGACTTGGAATCGTTCTGGCTCAGGCCAGAAACACAAATAAAAATGCCATCGAGTCAGTACAGCAATTCTGCTCTTTTTTTTCGGCTATTGAGGAAATTCAATTGGCGAACATGCAATTCACAAAAGGGAATTATTGGCAGTGTCCTCTGATTCAGGAATCCCCACTTGCAAATTTGGAAGTAATTCAGCATATTGCAATTCCTTCCATCGTTCTATATATATATATGGAAGCTTACGTACATGGTGCATTGCATATGCATATTAATAAGTAATTGCTCATTAGGTCCTAATATGTATAGATCTCATTATTCGAAATGTACTGAATAAGTATAGATCGAGACAAGAAATGTATGTTAAGTGCATTTTGAAATTGAATAACGCATAAAGATATCTAGGAAAAGACATTTTTAAAAGCAAAAATGAATTTAAAAATATCTTTTAGATGCATTATCTAAAATATCTTTTTAAATGTATTATCTAAAATATCTTTTAAAATCCATTATCTAAAATATCTTTTAAAATCCATTATCTAAGATATTTTTTTAAAATCATATCTCTAAAACATTCTTTAAAGTATTTTCTTGAAGCAATACATAAAAAACGTTATTTGCAGTGTCCTCTGATGCTGGATTTTCCACCTGCAAATTTCGAAATAATTCAGCATATATTATTCCTTCTATCGTTCTATACATACATGCACTGTATATGCATATTGATAGGTATTTGCTCATTAGGTCCTTATTAGATCCCATTATTCGAAATGTACTGTACAAGTAGAACGAGACAATACATGTATTTAAAGTGCACTTTGAAATTGAATAATGCCTTAAGATAGGAAAACATCTTAAAAGCAAAATGGATTTAAAAACATCTTTTCAAATGCATTATTTAACATATCTTTTAAAATCCAATATCTACAATATTCTTTAAATATTTACTCTTGAAGCAATTCACAAAGACGTTAATGGCAGTGTCCTCTGATTCTGGAATTCCCACTTGCAAATTTTGAAATAATTCAGCATATATAATTCCTTCTATTGTTCTATTCATACCTAGCTTAAATTGAGCACTGAAAACGCATATTAATAAGCAAATTCTCATTAGGTCCTAATATCTATACATCCTATTAATTGAAATGTACTGTATATGTAGAACGAGACATGCAATGATCGAGTTTAAAGTGCATTTTGAAATTGAATAATGCATAAAGACAACTAGGAAAATACATTTTAAAAAGCAAAATGGATTTAAAAATATCTTTTGAAATACATTATGATCCATTATATAAACCATTTTTCAAATATACATATTCTCTCGAAGCAGTTCACAACAGAAATTATTAGCAGAGTTTTCTGATTCTGGAATCTCCACTTGCAAACTTGGAAATATTTCAAGGTATTTCAAATATTCAGGTCCCATTATTCGAAATGTACTGTATAAGTAGAATTACACACGAAGTGTATTTGGGGAATGAATAATGCATTAAGACATCTAGGAAAATGTGTTTTGATAAGCGAATTTCAAATAGCTTTGAAAATTCATTATAAAAATGTTTTTTTAAATAAATTTCCTCGAATGAATATGATTTGAAATTCAAATGTGGGCGAAGAGAATGCTAAAATAAATTTCTCAAAATAATAGGAACAATTTTGAAAATTAACACATGAATTTGTAATTAAACTAAAGATGACTATGATACAGAATTTAAATATTTACCCGTATATTTCAAAACTCTTATGTAAATATTAATATTTTTATTAACTCTTTCCTATCTAAATTTTTTTATTATATTTATCAATTTATTTATACGTGTATCCATAAGATAACATAAACATACGCATATAAAAACGAAATGAATACCAGCTGTAAATGCTAAGCTCACTAATGAATGTTGCTCAAATATAGCCAGATGTGGTAGGCACAAATTACGTCACAAATTTCTTGATATTGCAAACAAACACGCACCTATGACGTGTGAACTACATTCATAAAGGCGTCAGTGGTTTTTTTTTTGTCTAAATTTCTGATGTTTGCTGGGCGTCAGATTGTCAGCACTCTATTGCTATTACTTCTGTGTCAAAGTGAATACCACATATATTCCATTAGTTATGGTCCATTTCAACTATATCTTAAAAAGAGGTTTATATTTGAGCGGAGGAGGGTTGAATGGTTTTTGATATTTGGCCAAATGCATGGCAATTCAAGTTACAGGAATTGTCAGATTTGCAGCTCAAGTAGAGTTAACCAAAACCCAATTTGGCAATGTTTCCAAAAAAAAAAAATTGAATTAATAAATCTAGAGATTAAATAGAAATATTACGAAAACGTCACTGTTAAATTTAACAGGAATACTTAGACAAGGTTTTCGAATTTGTATTCATGTATTCACATAAAATTGAGTAATTGTGGTTCAAAGCTGCAAGAGGTGCACATGGGTTTACATATGTATGTGCATCCAGTAATTTACGTGCTCGTACGATAGGATTTTACCGAAATAATATAATTTGAACATCACATTAAGTATTAAAATACACGGACATAATAGGCTGTCCATCATCATCAAGGTTAGAGATTATTATAAATCAACACACATTTTGTAGACGTGACCGACCGTGCATTGTCTTTTAAGTGCACATAATTTTATATTCACCTGGACACTCCTTGAGACCTGAACATACTGGTGTTAAGATATACAAAATTTTAAAAAAATACAACACTAGGTGTCCTCAAATAGGTGGCTGGACCGACACAGGATGCTTGACTGCCACATGAATACCAAAACGTAGAACCTGTCTAAATGAATCCTGTGTAAATGAATAACCTCTCTAAAAGCATAAAATGTGCTCGTCCTGCCGTGGGGACACGTGCAAAAATGAACCTGCTGTCTAAACGCATATTTTTCACCGGTCCTAAAAGTATATGCTTTTAGACAGGTTCTACTGTACTTTGTATGTGTATACACATGACATTTCTAATAAATACCATCGATACTGTGGCTGTCAGTTATAGAAATATCCAATCATTTCAGGAGAATGCCCCTACGTCAGTAGTGACTTAGACATCGTTGTTAAATTGAATTTGCATTAAACCTGGACTTTTGCCAGGAAGGCTATTCCATCGTCTAATCGTATGCAAAAAGAAGGACCAATAGTAAGCAACCGTCTTGAAACAAAGCTTGGTCAAAGGTTTTGAGTGATTATATAGTAATTAATTGAACGTATACATTATAGTAGGGAAACTGCAATTCATATACTGAAATAATAATAAAAAAAATGTACACGAACACGTACAAAAATGAGTTGCAAGCGTCATTCTTATGTATTTGAATATCTAATGCGACATGGAGTTTTCGCAGTCCATTTTTCTGGCAATTTTGGCAATAATATTGGGGCTGATATGGTTTTATCAGCGGTTAGAGACCAGGAAATTCCCACCAGGACCATGGGGACTGCCCGTTGTGGGCTATTTGCCATTTCTCGGCAGTTATGCATACGAAACATTTTTGAAATTAGGCGAAAAACATGGCAGTATTTTCAGTGTTGTTTTAGGCAATAAGAAAGTAGTTGTGCTTAACGACTGGGCTGCGGTTAAGGCAGCTTTGGTGGACCAAGCGCAAACGTTTTCTGGAAGACCACCAATGTTCCTGTTTGACTCCACAGTCAGGAAAAGAGGTAATGCAGCTTACATGTGATATGTTTTTTTTTCTTTTTTTTTAATTGTGCTAAATTAATGTCATCATATGAGTAAAGTCTACTCAAGAAAATATGGCTTATTTAGATATTGGAACCAACCATGGACCAACCTGGAAAGCTCAAAGAAACTTTGCTATTCAAATTCTGAAACTTGTTGGTAATGACAAACTTGGCAGGGAATCTCTTATCATGAAGAGTGTGAACAGTTTAATTGAAAAATTGCAAAGGACGGAAGGAAAAATAATTTGCATCGAGGATGACTTTTTCCTGCCCCTTTTCAATATTGTTTGGAAAATAGCATGCAGTAAGTAGCTTGACTAATTGACTAATTAAATGCTAGTGATTTAAATTAGGCATTGATTCACGAGTACAATAATGTATTCTCATATAATAAATAATATATTGAGTAATGAAAGTTCACGTGTATTTCAAGGTGGACCTTTAAAATTGTTAAAAATAATTAATATTAGTTAGATTTTAAGCTTTTTTTCCAAAAATACAATCACATTAAAATACTCTAAATCTATAATATCTAATAATATTAATGGAATACGTAATTGTTATTATTAATAATTAATAATTATAATACGTCATTTAAGCGTGTAATTATATGAGAAAACATTTGTGCTTGGACAATTTGTACATGTTTAGAATTCAGCTGAATGTACACTGTGTTTGTAAAGTATTTTGTATTGCAGTATTGTACAACCAAAGCATACAAATATGATTCCATCACTATAGATAAAACTATTGAAGAAGGCGATGAAAAAAGAACTCAATTTTATCAAATTTTACAAGAAAATGCTTATGGTTTTCGCAACAATTCTCCTTTGAACTTCATGCCCTATCTGCGCTTTTTAATCCCTGGGGCATTTGGTTACTGGAAATACTTAAAGCACCATAAGTTGCTGTGGAGCTACCTGGAGACCGAAATAGAGGAGCATATTCGCACATTCAAAGAAGGGAAATGCAGAGATTTTCTGGACGCCTACATCGAAGAGATCCAAAGACGAAAACAAAAAAACGAAAAGTTGGAACCACCATATACGAGTGAGTGGAGAAATGCGTATTTCAATTTTTAAATGTACTAAAATTTGGCAACATGTACTAATGTTTAGCAATCTTTTTCTCATAGTTGAAAATCTAGCTGGTTCCTTGTACAACCTATTTCTGGCAGGAATTGAGACAAATTCCAACACATTGACTTGGAGCATTCTCGCCCTATCAGTTTGGCCACAATTTCAAGAAAAAATCCAAGAAGAACTCGATAACGTTATTGGACGAGGAAGAGCTCCAGTTCTCGACGATATGTCCATGTAATTATAAACGTTCATAATTTATAAAATATCATTTCCAAAAATTCATTTCGCATAAATTCGTCTCAACAATCCAGCAATACTTCAACGATATTTTCTACCCCAAACAAACAGGTTGCCATATCTGGAAGCGGTTACACTGGAAATCCATCGCTATTGCAGCATAGCGCCGTTATCCTTGTTCCACAGCCCACTGAAAGATACAGAAGTTCTGGGTCATCTCATACCAAAAGGTTGCACTGTGATCCAAAACATCTATGGTGTACACCGAGATCCCAAGTGTTGGGACAAGCCGTTCCAGTTCTGGCCAGAGCGGTTTCTGGATTCCAACAACCAAATCAAGAAACCAGCATGTCTTATACCATTTTCTGTTGGTGCTCGCGTGTGCTTTGGAGAGCCGCTAGCAAAACAGATCATATTCCTGTTTTTGGCCTGTATTTTTCAGAAATTCTCTTTCCGCCTACCCCCAAACGAGCCACAACCCTCATGGAATCCTATTGTTGGATTAACCCTTACTCCAAAACCTTTTTCTGTGATTGTTCATAGTCGTTAATCACAAGCTGTTTTCCACAGTTATTAAGAAGATTACATTAGTGATTTCTGTTTTTATTTCAAACGTACACGAAAAATGCTTTTTCTTAACTACAATTATCTAGGAGATACTTCTCGTACTTATAAATGTTAAACATATACATACGTGTATAGGGGAGACCGGGGCACAGTGGGTACACTTTTTAGAATTCATTTTTTTTGGGGAAAAATATTTAACTTGTAGCATTTTAAAAGAATAACACAGTAATAAACAAGACTTCAGGATCTGTATACATTTTGTCATCGTTTTAGAGCTACTATTTTTTTTGCTATAAAAGATTAAATTTGGTTGCGCAGACTGTCCCACTGTGCCCCTATACCGGGGCACAGTGGGACATGGCATGGGGTACAGTGGTCCACGC
>JAQGAE010005774.1:0-10865 GCA_034696685.1 Julus scandinavius
ATCTCTTTTGGTTTGCCTGGAATTGTGTTTTAAAATTTCACCCATTGAAAGTGATAGGGTTGTGATTCACCTTAATTACAGCATTTTTTTTTTGGCTGTTATAACGAAACATTGTGGGTTGTAAATCGAAAAAGTGCCATAATTAAAAGAAGCCGTTATAGTGAAAGGCCATATAGCGAGGTATAGGTGTAATTGAGTTTTAAAGGACAGTGAAAGGGGGAATGGATAACAGAAGAAATGTGTTGCCAGTCTCAAATTATGCCTAACTTTGTGTTAAATATGTGAATTGGTAACAAGGTGGGTGTTTGTATGTTCCAACAAAATTTTCTGGACACCCTACTTTAAAAAAACAACTAAGGCAACTAAGGGCGTCCATGTGGGGGGAGGGGCTAAAATGAACACCATGTGGACAGGGGGAAAGGAAAGCAATTTCTGGAATTCTGTATTATTTCTAAATAAAAGCAAATTTAATATTTTTGGAAGAGAATTTGGTACTATCTATAGTAAAATTGGAGTTAGGTACATGGTGTATATTTCAACAGCACAATGACCCCAAGCATACATCATACTTGGCAAAATAATGGATACTATATAATGTTTCATGAACATTTTCATTCGCCAAAACAAAGTCCTGGCCTTAACCCCATAGAACATTTATTGGAGATTTTCGGGCAAGAAGCACTGCATTTCTAACAAAGAAGACCTCAAAAGAGTGCTATTATATTAATGGCACAATGGAGTCCATGCCAAGAAGATTGGTTGAAGTTATCAAAGTTAGTAGTTAGCCACATACATTATGTTACATGCCTATTTCGGGTTGTGTCCCATCACTTATGTTGCATCTGAAACATGTTTTTTCTTCTCCATTTTCTATTATTTAAAATGAAATTTATCAATGTAAGTAACTTTAATTAAGTAATTCTCATTATTTGTTCAATTAAAATGGTATTATAGCAAATGTATAGTTTCTAAGTGTTTTTATTTTGTTAATTGGTGAAATTTTACTGGTGTCCCTTGCTACACGGTGCTACACGATGGTGTCCCATCAATTATGTTGAGCACTGCACATGTATGTTGTACTATAACGTCCACTTGTCCCAAGTGTATCTTTACCAAATATACTCCCTGATCAATTTTTGACCCAATGACCTTATGCTGTTTAAGCTTAAGTCCAGATAACCCAAGTAATGCCAGTGCTAGATCCATGATCCCTCACGAAATTTTAAAAAAAACTCCTCTTCCCCAAACAAATTTCCTTTTGACTTTTGAAATTTAGCAAGTAATTCACCATTTATTTGGCAGAAAAATAGTAACAAAATATATGGGTGTAACCACCTAAATGCAAGTAGAAATCCATGAATAAATATTTTCTTTACAGCAATCAAGAAATTTTGCTTTCAGAAGACGTAAATAATTCTGTTAAATAAAAAAGTAAAAACTAATATTGAATAAAGATTAAGTTAAATACCTTATGCATTATGTCAAATCATATATAATATCCAGTGGTCTGCGAAGAATGATCAGGATGAAAATTATGTTTGGACTGTTTTTCAAATGTCTGCTATTAACCATCTGACTCTTTATTTAATTGTACCGGTTTTTCTAGTGATGAACATTTCAGAAGGGGAATACCGGAACCAGTTCTGGCCACAATTACAACAAGCAGTTGAACAACTTCTATCTTTAAAGTCAGGCGAATATGCTTTGGTTTCATTCGAACAAGTATACAGGTATGTAGCATTGATCAAGGGAGATGATGCTAAGAAAATATTTATTGAATTTTCACAATGTTTTGGCCTATAGCTTTGGAGATTTTAATTCTCCATTAATTTAAATTAGACAAATTCTGTAGAGGAAATGAGAAACTGATATGTCTAGGCAATTATAGCACCGGAAGAACGCCACAGGACAAAACGTTGGGAAAAATTAAAGAAATATTTATTTGGTCATGAATTTCACTTTGCCTCTATAATCAAATGAAATTGAGCACAAACTACACAAGTGGAAATTGAGTACAGTAATATAAGTTCCAGTAATTTTTAGATTTGCATTAGTGAATCTTAAGTAAAATGATGAAAGTTAATACCGTATTTTACGGACTATAAGACGCGCTTTTTTTCTTCAAAAAATTGTCTCCAAAATTCAGGTGCGTCTTATAGTCCGTAAAATACAGTAGATTGCCTACTTAAATTATTCATACAAATTTTCATTTGAAATTCCATTTCTGATATCCACTTGGTTATATAATTTAATGTAACTTAATATGATGTTTATAATGCAGTTCAAAGAAACAAAGGTTAATTTTATCATTGTTTAGCTGTGTTTACAAATGCGTTAGTTATCAGTATTCCGAACAACTGCTCAATGATTTAAGAAGCTGCATAAGGAATTACTTGCATCTGACGGCCGCAGAGCTAAACGTAAGCAACAATAATGGATTTTTTTTCCCCGTGGATTTCAGATTTAAATATAGTTTCATTCTAGGAGGTTCAAAACACGGATTTCATCAAAAGGTTTGATGAATGTTTGCAGCAATACACGAGGTCATTACAACAAATTACGACAGTTTTCACCTATTTGGTAATGGAAAAATTATGTTAAATGATTTTGAATAAGTATAGGGCAGTCGGGGGAAAATAAGCAAATAATATTGTAAGCATTGCTGATAAAGGTGCATTTTGCTTTGATTTTTTCAATGTATGTTAATGGGGAAAATCGCAAGTCTAAACACGATTTTTATGAAGTTATGTATTTCCCTGGTCAGATTTAAATGGGAACCCTTTGCTAATGGCCTGCACTAAGAGTGCAATATTTCTGTCCTGCGGTACTTCTGGGGTATCTTCTGCCACAACCTCATACCTCACCTCCCATTAGTTGGGCATAACCCCCAATAACATACATACCTCTGCTAAACTGACTTATAATCTCTGGTTCTGAGCGGCCCCTTCCCCTGTGTTCTCAGGCACATACCATGTTCCTGTTTTGGCTTGACCAACCAGTGGGCAAAACAAACATGTTAACCCATTTTATCACCCAACTAAACTTTACCTCCCCTGCTCTTCTGACGACACTCCCCTATCAACTCTCTTTTTTTCACATAAAAGATAGAAATGCAATGCTGGCCAATACCTTCCACAGATTTGCAGCCTCTTCTACAGACAAAATCAATGTATCAACCAGCAACTACACACTCCTCAAAGCCTCACCTTTAACCCTTCAACTTTACTTCAGTATAACCCATTTTACATAAAAAAAATCATTTTTTAACTCTAAACATCCCCAAACTTAGTTCTGATGAGTTACGGTCTCCTTACTCCCCACATTAATAAGAAATGCCTTTTGTGCAACACTCAGTCTGCTTACTGGCACCACACATCTAGACATAGCCACCACCAAAATAAAATCATCCATATGGCTGGTCTATATATAATGGTATTATTGCTTCTAAGGTATATAACCCCACAACCAACTGACTCCCATTCCTTTTTGGCGCAATCAGTAATAATAAAAAATAAATAAAAACTAGCAAGATTTAATAACCCAGTAGCACCGTAATGCAGATTGCCACTTTTTCTGCGATTTAATGTTTTTTGTAATTGTTTGTTTAGAATCGCTTTCATGTAGAGGCCAGGCACAAAACTAATTTACACACGATTTTGTTGTCCGATTTTATTTCAATCGTTGTCGACCCACACATTCAGCAGCTTATAGGTAAGAAATCTACCACAATCTTTCTCATAACTTTAAAAAATGTAACTAATCCTGCAAGTACATCTGTTAGCAGATTTGCTGTTAAGTACTCAATTATGCCCCTTCACAGTGGAACCATCTATCAGGGCAAACATAATTACGGGACTATATGTTTTGAAGCCTGGTAAGTAACAATAACTAGTGCTGCTTTTTTATTAGTGGATATCCGTGTCTAAAAACACAGTGTGCATGATTCCAAATATGTCTCCATATTTTCCCTTAATTTTGAGTCTATGAATGTCATTATTAGAATTTCTCGCCGTCGCCGGCGGTTGAGTGGGCTACGTGCTTGTCTCTCGATCCTAAGATGCTGGGTTCACTCCCAGGTCGAGGTCGGTGGGAAATTTTACGGATGGGAGAAATTCCCTAAGTGGCGACTCTTTCAGATGAGAGTTTAAACCGAGGTCTAGTGTTGATTGTAGCACCTTAAAGAGCCCTCGAGAGGGGGTGGAAGTCCCCCTTGTAGGCTAAATTCCCAGGTAGGTGTTGAAGGCTCATCCCCTGGAGTTGGTGTTTAGCCCTCGGTGTTGCAGAAATAGGCCAACGTTAAAAATCAAACAAACAAACAAACATAAGAAATTCTTCAAACGTCTATCAAAACAATTTTACTATGTATTTTTCTCTCCAATATATAACATCTAGTCCCAGGCTCAGCAAAATTGCTTTATTTTTGATTGCCACTAATTAAAAACCTTCATTTTTGTTTTCATTTCAGAATATGCTCGCCTTGCTCCTACTTTGTTTGCCAACTATATTCCGAACATTTTACCACCGATGTGTGAAGCTGACATCCCTTTGCAGGCACAGGAAATCCGACATGTACAGGAGAAACTGGCCAAAGAAGGTTATTGCAGGGTTAGTGCACCACTGAAACGGGCCCTGGACAATGTAGACATGGGTTCTGGTGATACCAATGACTAGAACATGTTATTATGACTTTGGAATAAGGAAATGATATTTTGTAAAACTTTTATTGGACAATAAACTCTTTTCGTCATCACCATAACAAACTGCACCGATTTCCTTTCATTTCTACAATTCAGCACTTCAACAAGGGTACCCTAGAGTCGGAACAAGTATGTATTTCATCTGAAAGGGGGCATAGGTACTACCAACTGCCTATATGTACAAAGAGCTACCGTATACAAGTTGCTGTAACAACCACGTTTTTGAGAACCTGGCAGGTAACACAAATATGTTTCAGGAAGCATGCCGCCACGTCTGTATATTTTTTTTCAGCCGATTAAAACTATCGTTTATTCTTTACTGATTTGCATATTCAGTTGCCATTTACTCGAATTAAGCTATACCTATCAATTTGCACCTTTTAAACAGGTTCCATTCGACGATTGAACCAATGTAAAATTTGTGCAACTCCACTCAACAAAAGCATACAATGGAGTTGAAAACAATAATTATCAACAATTTCACCAATCAAGAGTGGAATTTGCAGACCCCATAAACAGCAACAACCAACCTTCTTAGTATGTTTTAGCATTGTGTTTATGGGTTCTTTGCAGAGTCCCAATGATCACAAACTGCACTTCTTGTTCGATATGGTGTTTTATTCATGCTTGGTCAATCAGATTTTTCCATAACTATCTGATAATCACAATGCCAGAAGATAACTTGCAAACGACTGCGTTGAAAGCAATTGATCTAGTTTCAGTCATCGCATGCTTTCTATACTTTGGAAAAAGCTACAAAAGTCGCCAAATATAAACTTATATGTTACTGCATGAAGAGCCATGGCTTGTTCAACGCTTTTCACAAGTGAAATAAACGGCAGTAAAATACTAAGAAGATGCTCATTGACAGACTATCCATGTCTGATGGACAGGATCAAAAGTGGCTGACTATTAAATGTTATTGAGTGTTACAACAACATGACTTTTTTAACAAGTCTACTACCATTAGGAGCCTTATTTTCATAACATTCTACTGCTTGTCTACGTTAGCGGGTGATTCTTCCATTACCTGTTTTGGTGCACCTGCCAGTTTTTATGCTACTAACTAATGTTTTCCCTAACCGTCGAGTGCAGTTGGTCTGTTGGGGAACTTGGAACCATTCTTGTCCGTGCTCTGCACCCAGTGGCGTATGAAGTGTGTACGGGACGCACCGCGTGTCAACCCCAAGCGGGGTAACAAAATGACTGCCTAGGAAAAAAGTCGTGGGTTGGTAAAGTTGGGATCAACGGGAAGAAGGGAGGGGACAAGAAAATTTCCGCACTGGGTACCACCTGACCTTGCTACGCCACTGTCTGCACCTACCTATATTGGTTGAAATTTTGAATAAGAAGAACGAAAAACATGAGCCAGAGCCCAGGCCACCGTCTTGACTTGCAAGCCCGCCTGGCTGCGACTCTGGCGCCCGCAGAATGGGGCCTTTGAAAATCGGCGCTGCCTTCCGCCTGGTCTTGCACCAGCTAACGGTGTCAAGCTCTCCAGTCTTATGTGTCACACGTTGTCAAGGAGGAGGAATCTTCGCAACAGCCGCTTGTTTTTAATGCCTGTAGAAATTGTAAGAGACAAGAATTAGCAATCACATGTTAAAGAAAAGCAGTGAATGAGGCAAAAGAATTGTCCCGTTTAAATAAAGACATTTTCGAAATGTGTACAAAGTTAAGTAATTTTTATGAAGTAAAATCAATTACATTCATGAAAGTACCAAAGAACCCATACCTGACTTTAAGGCCTAGATACATTCTGTAAAAGTTGGCCGTAAAGTGAAAAGCAGTATAACTAATCAATTATTTTGATACTCAAAATGCTAACATCAGCATTTTTTTGGGCCGTATAACGAATCATTGTGGCCGTAATTCGAAAAAGTGCCATAATTATAAAAAGCCGTCATAGCGAAAAGCTATATAAAGAGCAGCCATATAGTGAGGTATAAGTGTATTTATTACCGATTAGTTCGTAGAATTCCAAAAGTGGAAAGTATATGCAGTTGTAATTCTATGGTATTCTTAAACTCTAATTCTGATACTTATTTATGGGCTTAAGATAGCAAAGTATCAACAAAAGAATGCGCATTGCTGGAATAGACATTTTATGAACGTCTGCTAATGATGGTATTTTTTAGTTATCGGATTTTCTGTTTAATTGAGTTTTAAAGGTCAGTGAAAGGGGAAATGGACACAAGAACAAATGTGTCCGCAGTCCCAAATGTACTTGAACTTTTAAAAGCTGGTATTGTTTCTTTTTAAACAAAAAGTGAAGCTTAAACTGAGGAATTGTGAAATAAACGTTTCCTTACTAGCTAACGTCAAAATGCATTTGACTAGTTATGTTTGCTGATATTTAGAGTTAGCCTGGTTCTGCAACGTGAGGGCTAAAATCCAATGCCAGGGGATGAGACTCCATCATCTACCACGGAATTATGTCTACGAGGAGGAATTAAACCCCCTCTTGAGGGGTGCAGAGAGCAAGGTGAACTACACACTACCTCGGTTCAAAATCTCCCATCTGTAAAAATTCCCATCGACTTCCACCGGAGAGCAAACCCCGCACCTTAGGATCGAGGCATGCGGAAAACTAACTCCACCACCGGCGTCAGCAGCTAGTTTCGTAGTTATTACATAATCTTTCCTGGAAAATATTCCTAATATATTTGTAGTATTTCAATTGTTTAAATCTTTCATAGGGCCATAAGAGTAATTAAATCATATGACGAGAAAGCCTATGCTTACTCAATTTATATAAATTTAAGCAAAAATGGGGTGCCTAATAATTTTGTCCAAGGTTTACAGTACATGCCAGGGCAGTCTAACTTTTCGTACCCAAAGAGCCGCAAGAGTACTTCGGCACAGAACCCGTGGTCCGCAAGAATATTTTGACATAGAACGCTTAGAGGGCCACAAGTTAGACCACCATGAAATGGCAAAACATTGAAACCTTCGTTAAATGTCATGCACCACAAAGGAATGAAATACAAGGATCACTGGAAGAAGTTAACCGTGGTTATAAAAGTGGTATCTAATCACACTTTCCACAAGATTGGAAGTTGAGGAGCAATTGGATGTGCCTGTAACTATAATCAAATAAATAATGATGAAAAAGGTACAGATATTAACTCAGAGATACTTGTCGCAATGCTAAAAAACGTCCATCAGATTAATTAGGTGTTATTTCTGCATATTTAATGTACAGTTAAAACCATACTGCTTTTACTAAGCTCTTCAGTTTAACAAGTTCTAAATATCTCGTCCCTTAAAAAACTAAAAGGGCTTTACTCTATTTATAGTATATATACATTTATATTACCTCAAATTTCGAAGAAAAAAAAATTAAGAATATTCCCAAAGTACCACACTTTAATGAAGTTAAGACTTTGTGAAATCCTGATCATGAATGATGGAACAAACCAAAAACAATCACAATATTCCTGAAATTGTCCCAACATTTTTTTAAAAATGTTTATGCAATGTACACAATGTTATCATATTTAAGAGATATAATTTTATTTGTCTTAAATATGAAAACATAGCATAATGGCAATTATTTTCTTTTCCTCAATCAGTCATACTTCTCAAACATCCATAATTTCTTAAGGATGGTGTTAATCACTGTTCATAAAAATTGTGCGCAATATGAATGTGTCATGCACCTTTTTGGCATCACTCGATATATACCTACATAAAAATGAAACTGTGTTGAAAACGCATGTCAATGATGCTTACCTTTTCTAAAATTACCTTTGGGCTGCAGCGGCCACACTTTCCACAGCAGTGGCCATGCCCACCCTCCCAAAGCTTTCCTCCAGATGGGACTGTGTTAGCGAATACTTGAAGAACTCGTACACGGACCATGCAATAGCCGTCGAAGGAATTTGGTAGAGAACCCTAGCCTGAAGGCCTTGGAAGTAGCCCCGGAAGCCACGGCAACGGTAAACGCACTGCAGCGCACTGAGAAGGCCATCAACGTGTGGCTGCTTAGTCCTGGTCAGCACTTTCAGCTCCTGCGTGTTCAGTAATGTCTTGCACACGTCAAGTGGTGTGGTGACGGCAGCAGCAAAGGCACCAGCTACTGCCCCTGACACCATGTGGGCAAACGGATTGTACATCCGTTCCGTGTTTGTCATGTCCTGCATGAACTCGTACATCATGAAGTGGATGCTCTGAAACGGCACATTCATGGTTAGCTGTGTGGTATAGCTGCGGTAGAACGCCCGCATGCCCTCTGTGCGGTACACAGTACGAATGCAGTCCCAGCAGCTGTTGTATGGACTGTTGTACATCTGCATCCTTTGCTTTATCACTATAATATGAATAAGAAGCAAGCATTATGAAAAAATTGTGGAAAACCGTCCCTGACGTTACCAATAATTTTTCTAGATAATGTGCCTAGTGGTTGATTATCTATAAAGCATATTCCTTAATAATGGTTGTTTAACCATAATTCAGCTTCACTGAAGTTGATAACTTTCTTGTTCATAAATTGTGAAGGCCGTTAATATCCGTTAATAATGTTAATTATGCATGGCAAGTCATGACTCTTGAGACTAATGTTGAAATTTGACTACATAAAAACGATAGTGCTTGAATTTAAAATGGGATAAAATAATGTTAAAGATTAATTTGACAAAATTATAGTCATTGACATGCAAGAATCACAATTAATGGCTAAATCTATATAAAGTTTTACAAAAAGTCTTCATGGGTAAATTAAACACAAAAACCTGGCAGTGTTAGAGAATTATTTTTTGTCCTGACTGAATTTACAAAAGTCTAATATTTTTAAAGAAGGCAGAGACGCTTCTAGTGTTAATTTAAGAAAAACATTCAAAAGGTTACCAAGGATCTAGAAAAACAAATACCACAACGAATAAAGACGGTTCCACCAAATGGTATAAAATAAGAACTGGCAAACTGACTAAACCAGAAGATTAGATTATTTATCATCTTGAACGATCGCGGCAGAATTCAAGTTTTAATAAATACAAGAATACCACACGATAGATTTCTCCAGTTATTGTGCAACGGCATTATCTTTATGGACGCATATGCCATAAACTGTAAAGTTATAAAAATACATGGTAGATTCTCTGAAACTTTCCTCCTAACTGTCAAGCTTGGATAATAAAATCAAGAATTAATATGAAAAAGAATATTTGACCCACCAAATTTGAGATTACACTAAATATTACATAAAAAATTTATATTCACCATCAGCTGGTCCCATGATGGAGTCATGCAAAACCGTTGCCAAGCAACCGGATGCTCCTGTAAAACGAAAGCGAACACATTAATTGAATTTTAACAACCGCACCATAACACATAACATCTTATACAGATATCAAGTTTTATCTTGACCATTAAACTGTAATAAAAAGGGAATAAAAAAGCTTGAAAACGAAGGTCTCTTATTTCAAAACCAAAAAGTTGACCAATTGCAGCACCTTACCAAGGGTCATTCTCAAAAAAGTATTTAAATAAACTATTAGCTATTGGAAAAAGCTACTCTCATTAAATTTCATTTATAAATTCACAACATTAAATCTAGCAATTATAAAAATGAGCAATCCCTACTCTCATTTAATGATAGTCAATACTTATTGAGCACATATTGGTAGAGGAATGGAAACAGAATTAGTAAGAAGTTTTTAGTAAAGCAGGTGCACAGTGGCAGTGGATATTTGTATATTATACTATCCAGTCAGTAACCAACAGCAAATGCTTGAATAGCCAACCAGGATTCCCCCATTCCTAGAAGGATATTGTAATAATCATAAAGGCTGTACCGCAGGTGCTCATCAAACTGCAGCTCAAGCTTTGTCTCGTCTAAGCTGCATCTCAAGCTTAAGTTAGAGTTTGAGATGACACACATTTGGCTGTCTACAGCTCGTTTTTGCAATATTTCTGAGCAGCTGTGGTATGCATTTGGGACTTGAGACGCAGCTCAGCCTAAAAAGCTCATGTGATTTGAGCTACTGTGGTATGGATGGGGGTTTGTCAACCAGCTTGATTATATTAACATTCAGCAAGTTACTGAGTTGATAGTCTTTCCCCCACAACGTTGAAATACACTAGAGTGCAAAAAAAAATCGACTCACCTGCATGAATCAAGTAAAAATGTGTTTTTCTCAGCAACCAAATGTCCGATTTAAAATCTGA
>JAQGAE010005775.1:0-10864 GCA_034696685.1 Julus scandinavius
TGCAATGCTTTTCCTAGTTAACTCACGGTTAACCTTAGGTTTAGCTTAACCTTTATTGGTGCAACCAGCCCTAAGGGATTTACCAGTAGACAATATTTAACTGAAATAGGTTTGTATTGTTATGTGTGGTATTGAACTATTATTATGTACCCGATAAAAGTTAGGATTATGCACCACTTGAAAGTTGTGAATTCAATCCACCATCAGACCCAAGTAAACAAGAATACAGTAGAAACCCGCTTATCTGAACTTAATGGGACCTGGAATGTTCGGATTTGCCGAAATTTTCTGTTAGAGATAGATTATTTTAGATTAATCTTTTTTTTTACTTCTGTACACAATAGCACCTGTCTTAATGAATAATCTCTATAAAAGCATAAAATGTGCCTGTCCTGATTTGGGACCCGTGTATAAATGAACCTGTCTAAAAGAATATTCTTCACCGCTCTCAACAGTATGCGTTTCGACAGGTTCTACTGTATGTACACTAAGGGCATGCGCTGCATTATATACAGTTAAACTATGCAAATCCGAACTAATTTAGACAGAGACCTATTCAAATTATCTGACATTTGTATTCCGACAGATTTCTTCAACAGAATCATTGAACTTAAATTATAAAATTATATTAACCAATTTATAAAATGGTCATTATGTAATTGGGCTTTGTATTTAAAATGCTACATACATTTTCAGTTTCTACTGTGTTATTAGCGGAATTACTGGTGATTTGTATTGATGGCATGCAAGAACAACAAAGGGCGGTGTTGATTATATTTATCCTTTTCAAACTAAAATTTCATGCACACGTACGTATATCGCCCAATCGTGTGACTTCTTGCGCCATCTAGCGGTGTTTCAATCTAGAGCGGTCTTTTTTTTTAATCTACCAAGGCCGCTGGATACTCTCAAATGCCAGCTGAACCCAAAGTTGGCGACAGACAGTTTGCATAAATTGCATTACGTCAATTCGTATTGATCTGCTGACTGTTGCCAAAATAATGGTCTCACCCCGCCCCCTCTTCTATCAAATTTTGGACTCAGTTTTGCCACCTCATTCAATTATGGGCATTGTTTTTGGCAACACTCCTCCCTTGCAAATCATATGGCCATTAATGAACTGTCGAGGTTAACTTTATCATTAGATTAACACAGATTTTAATGGGTTGTTAGCTGTTTCAGGTTATCGTGGTACAAGCTCACAGGTAACAAGAGTTTAAAGCAATTTAATTTCGCCCTTATTGAATGGGCTCACATATACCCACAATTTCCAAAAGAGTAGAAGGGCCTTCCGTAAACAATGCCAACAGAAATTGTCAATTTTTACGCCATCTTCGCATTAAATATAAATAAATTTAGACACAAAACTAAATTCAATTCATTAATGTAGAACAATTTAAAAAAAACTGATATCAGACGTTGGCTGTGTTATGTAGCAAAACCTAAAGAGCTACTTCCTGGTAATAATCATTTCGGGTAAAATAGGTGAATGGAAGGATTTCCTGTGTAATATAATTTCTATTATAATAAACTTCATAATACAAATCCTCGTTCATTACTCATTGACCTTTTAAAGTTAATAAGCATTTCCATTTAGTATCCTACTATAGTGTAAGCCTAGGTTTAGTGACCAGTTAAATACTTTAGTGAAGTTTAGTATTGTTTATTTAGTACGATTTATTAAATCTTTACTAGATGAAGTAGGGTTAGATACATTCTCGTGATCTTATAATATCCGCTATCGTTCTTATGTGACCTTCCTTTTTTTTCTTTCTCGTCAGACGGTCTTTTATGGACGCTCCTTCGTCGAATTGTGTCTGCCTATGGGTGGGAAGCCCTTAATGATGCGATTTGCGCATGGCTTAATTATATAATGTTGATATCTATGAAAATGATGGCAGATAGAATGTTGCCAAATAGTGTTTCAAGGAATATTGAGGCGTGCATGGGCACCTGGAGCCCATTGCGGTTGCGCCGTGCAGTATTGGACACGGTTACCATGGTAAGGCGCATTTTGGCAAGAAGGAGAAGGGCAAAATAATCGAGGCAAGGAGTTTTACAAAAGGGATAAATTGTTCGGAGAGAGTATCGATTGCCTTTCAAGGAGATGAACGGGCTCGGAAATGTTCCACATGATCACCTAGGGCAATTCCGCTCTTCTTTTCTTTTTTTTTTTCCGCCGCGGATTTTTCAGCTACACCCTAATTACACAGTTTAAATATAACGGCTCTCGTGATTATATATTGCTTTAGGCTGTAGGGACTGATTTATCATAAACGTAATCACGGCTTCAATTGGGACTCTTGAAACCAATGAACAAATAATAAAAGATACATTTTAGGAAATCCTCAATGTAGCTATATGATAGTTTCAGCTGGTCACTTAATTTTTAAACTGTGGAAGGGTCTGTTTAGAGGTGGTAGTTTATCCAATTCGACATGCTTGACCGACATCATTGCTGAATTTCGATGGCGCCACTAGTCGGCCATCGGACATGGCATATAGGTTACTCGTGAAATTTTGTTTCAGTTTGCTTCCACCGTGTTTATGTTCAAGATGGTGGTTATTCTACATCTTATTGGTTGTTGTAGTAGAACCTGTCTAAATGCATACGCATTGGGTTTCTACTGTATCTTACTAGTTTTGTGAATCTGCAAAAGGGCCATTGAAAAAGGACGTCCCCGAAATTCCTTTTACAATTTGTTGGAACATACAAAGGCCAATCCTATAAATTTCCAAACACCCCTCTCGTTGCCATCCCCTGCCAAAAATGAATTTAAGAAAAACTTTAGTTATTTTTTAGTTTTTTTTGCATAGATTTCGTCCAAACTGCAGTTTTACTTCAAAAGTTGAGTTTTTCTTAAGTTCATTTTTGGCAGGGTCTCCAATGACATTTTTCCCAAATTTTTTTGATTAACGGAAATTTCCTGATCTTGAAGGGAAATTCCAGCATTAAATTGGCGTTTAACACAAATTCAGGCATAATTCCTGATTTTCCCGAGGTTTTAAAAGTTAAATTCCTTTTGCGACTGCACACATTTAGTCTGGTGTCTCTTTCCTGTTTCACTGTCCTTTAAAACTCAAACAGAAAAACCAAAAACTGAAAAATACCATCATTTGTGGAAGTCCGTAGTGGGCTTCCCTTATCCATCCCCCATGTCCACATGCCAGCAGACCCACACCCCTCTTGAGGACGTCCTTTTTGAATGACCTATTCAATCATTGCTGTTATTATTGTTCTTAATCACCAGGCAATTTTCATTTAGGTAAATTTGCTAATAAATTCAGAAATTATGAAAATCAGCATGCATAAATTGAAGTTTTGATAAAAAATTGTAGCAGTTGAACTAACGTTGATGTCCGTGGTGAAGTCTGCATACAACTCAAAAGTGTGAAGCTACCTTGACCTGGCTGTCGTGGGAATTACTATATTTTTGAATTTCCTAGACCAGATTAGAAGATGAGTGATCGATCGATCTTGATAAATGATGACTTTAATGTTTATTTGGCATGAAATGTTTACACATTTACAACATCGAAATTCATCGCCTGAATTCGTTGTATGGCTGTTACATCGTGTTTCCTGTTTATTTCTAAAACTGTATGCACTCTTGGGCATCATTCATCGCTTTAAAATCACATTCACTTGCATTGCGTATCCAGTGCTGAAAAAATGAAGCCTCGTTGATTAGCAGTGGAGGTCATTTTGAAGCGCGATTTTACATATACCGGACAGCTGTGGCAATCTTCTTTTTGAACTCTGAAGGGTGCTCGAACCAATAAGAGCACTGACTCTAGAACACGTGATAATACTAATTGAGTCAGAAGTGTGGGGTTCTGTTAGCACGATGCGGTTTTTATATGGGCAAGATTTATTGCACAAACTTGGCGATTTGCATTAATTCCTTTGGGTGTTGCCGAGTCATTAATGAGCGTTGACATTGCCAGATGAGCTTGTTTTAAATTTTATAATGCTAAATCCGTGCATCAGCCGATTATTATTGAGCTGCCGAGTGCTGGATGATATGAGAATTATTGACACTCTGCATCTGTAGCGGCTTTTGTATTCTGGATTGTCCCTACCTTTGTGATTAATGAAGTGCGAGCAGTGCATGCATGTGAATGCTTTGATTACACGGAACTCAGTTTGTCATAGGGAAATAAAAAAGCTTGATTTCGGTCTATTAGCATAATTGTTATTGTAGGCGGTGCACACCCTCCAGGCGCAGTGGAAGCTCCCATCAAATGAACATCGCTCGGCATTATTGGCAAACGCTGCAGATTGAATGTACGCCTGCGTTTTCCGTTCAATGTGCGAGGAGAGTGGTGAAAAACGTCCATCTACTGATTTTCCACTACCTGAAAAAAATCCAACTTCTACCCCAATGCCCATCTTCACATCGGAATTTTCATCCCCAAACCGTTGGGAAATCCTTCGGGGACATTGTTGGCGTGAACTTATTGATCTTCATCTCCGGCTGTGATTACTGGAAATCTCGTGCCATCCATTGTCGGTGGACGTTCTGCCACGGTTTCATGAAGATTTCCACCTATTTTTCTTTTGTAACCCCAAAAGTGCTCCGGTAAGCTTTGGTGCTGCTGCTTTTGCTGGTGTAGGAGGAGAAGCTTGGAAGTGAAGATGGATTCCGTTAATTGTAGTGCTGATCTGCTTCTTGGGTAACTGACTATTGGGAGTTTCTAGATCTCGACAGCTGAGTAAAATTTTCAAAAAGGATTTAACTGTCTGTCGTCTTTAGTCTAATCCTCGTTCTTCTTCGTTGCTTGTCTGTCAGTTTTGGTAAGCTTGGAGACTGATGACCAAGATCGGATTGTGGTAATCGTATCCATTCTCATACCTACTTGGAGATTTTAATGGGAATTTCGAGCCATTCATGGCAGTTTATCATGCCACCCATGGTGGTTTGACAATCTTTCAAGAAAAGCAGCACTCGGTTTTGTCACGTTTAAGAGAAGATTCCATTCCGCTTTTTAAGTTATCCTTTTTTCAAGAATATCATCAATACTCGACTGCCAGTTCTGGTAAGCTTAAAGCGTGAAAGTGAAGACTGTTTTTTTTTCGGTAATATTATTGAGCTACCAATCCGTTTTTCAATTTACAATCATCCATAAAGACTTTGATACCATGGTTTAGAAGTTAACACTTGCTCTGGTAAGCTTGATATCCGAAATCGAAGACTGTTTGCTGTAATCTTCTTGAAGTTCATATTTTGCAATTTGTGGATGTTTAAAACATTTGGAGTTTTAATGGTTCTAGAAAGGCAGAAACCAGGTGCCAAACATTGGTTGTGATGCTGTTTCAAGAATGTCTTCCAAATAAACTCTGGTTCGAGTGTTCACTATGCTTGACATTTTCAACTCTGGAGCAAGTTCCCATCTTTTGTAACATGGATGATGTAAAGTCTGGATGTAAGATGTCATCGAGTTGACAGTGCTGCTTCCATGTTTAAAACCATCGATTGACTCGTGCCTAGTGAGAATATTTATTGAAATTCTGTTTAAAAGCCAAATTCTTCCAAGGAATGAAGAGATATTAGAGGAACAAAAATTCTCCAATTCCACACCTTCCATCTTCTCGTCTTCCTGGAATGCTTCAGCGCCATTTTTAAACTCTCCCGTGGATTTCGACCCAGATTGCAGCGTAACCCGTTCACATCACAGAGACGTCAACGTACCGAACTCCATAGCCGGGTTTATTTTTGGGAATTCTCCACATGTTTGCTGCACCCCCAAAAATTGCTGGCAAAGCGAGGTTATTTTTGAATGTCACCGTCGTGCAATGAAGTATGTAGGTCTCTCGAAAAAGTTTGGCCCAACCTGACTCTTTGGATCACCTAGCCTGCTGATTTATGGCGTTTGTAAAGCTCGGAATTTCTCCAGTTTTCAAAAGAATAATTGCTGTTTTTCCCTTGGTTTTCTGAACCTTTGGATTCGGACTGATGTAGTGGGCGATTTCCAGAGTCTTCCGAGAGCCCTAAGCCGAGAATCACCATTAGTGCGTCGCCTTTTTTTTCTTCTTCTTCTTCCCTGCTCCCTTTGGCTCTTTCTTTCTCACATCTAACACTTATTTTCTTTATGACGTTGACATGGAAGTGTAAAAGTGCTGCGGCAAAAGGAAATTGAACAAACAATTGAGGTGTTTCATTCCCACCATCGTTTATAACAAACACCCAGGCGTTTCACTTCATTAGCAAAAGAGTTCATTCGAGCGCTGTGTGTGGGGCTGGTTGAAAATCAACCACACACGCTATGAGTGTGGTGAACATGGCCCTCGTTGAAATGCAACCACCTACGCCTTCTGAGTTACTTGCCAGGTAAGTCGGAACCTTTTTTTGGAACAACCGAATTAAGTCTAAACTGGATCCGCAGCAAATTTGCCGCAAGGTTCACGTGCTCATGGAGAACACATAGTGGCGATTGGTGGACCTGCTTGGTGGTTTACATTTCGCATAAATAACACGCACGTGTTTAGTTAAAGTTTATTTTTGGATATGCGGGGGAAAAAAAGGTTCAAACTAAACATTTATTTGTAGAAGACTTAAAACCGAATTTTTGGTTGCTCGGTTTCCCTGAAGTGTGAGGTTGTGCAGGTTAGAATTTACAAGTTGATCATTTGCAAGTTTTAGAAGTTGTGGAATACATTTATGCTGTAATAGTCTGCAATGCTGATTTGTGTCTAAATTACCCCTTCCTGTACTCAGTGGTGGACTGTCGACTTGCCCGATGGCAAATGGGCCATTTCTTATGAAAATTAAATGATTGTATTATAGTCGTGGGTTAGCCTCCTTTGTCGCCTGGCAACCAGTATTTTTATACCCAGTCATATTAGTTCATTCCAGGTAAGTATTAGTTTGTTGCGCTACTATTCAACTGTAAATTACCCATATCTGAGGTAATTTCCCACAAGTATGTTGTTCTGTGTAGCAAATGTCTTCTTGCTCCAATCGTAATGATGTAATCATAACTGATAGATAGGTTGTCTTGCTAGAAGTACATTTATAATTGATTTAGTGGGAGTCCAATGGCCATTTGCTCAGATCCCAATCTCAAGTGAATCTAATCAAAGTTTAAGCCAATTGTTGAAATCCAGCTATGAAGCTGAATTTGGTGAAAAAGGCCGTGAGTTGTATTTCGGTGTCAACAGCCCATCAGCGAAAACTACAATCCATAACATTTATTTTGGGTTTGGGAGGGAGGGGAATTGTGATATAGTCATTTGAAGTTATTGCTTGTTTATAGATGCAGTTTGTGGGATTGATTTTATACAACTTTTGATATTCCAGAAAATGCTGACATGCTGGGCCGAAAGTATACTGCAAATAAATAAGGCGTATAAAAAGCTTGATATTACGAGCAGTTTGCGTTTATATTTGGCGAAATACCTGAAACTGGTATTCCGCAGGGTTTGTATCCGAAAATATAAGCTGACATATAAATCCTTCCCTAGATCTTTTGGGTAAACTTTATTGGCGTTTTTACGAGCTCTTAAAAAGCAAAAATAGCCATCTAGTTTTGTGGAGTATTTCGGAGCTGCATTTATTACTACAAAGAAATTAATGGCAAATCGTGTTTAGTACACTTTTCGATTTAATCGGGAAAAAATTTCGATCACCCTCTTCTTGCGATCATGAACCGATCCCCATGAATATAAATGTGACGACTTATTTGAAGCGTTAACCGATAACCGACGTTGCTGGAGTTGAGAAAAGAATTTCTTACAAAACCGAGATTTGATGAGAAAAAAATCAATGCAAAACAGCACAAGTTGATTGATTGACTTGGGATTGGTTTTACTGAATTTTAGACAGTATACTCTGTATGGACGTTGACACATTTGTGCTGTAAGTCATGGCTTGGATACTTGCGTCATCTGTTGATACATGTACTCAGCTGGATTGAGATTCGATGTTGGATTTTATCCATATTGGCTGAAAGCTGCTTTCCGTGACAACCTCTTGGGTTTAGTCTGCTCAAATCTTTTTCTCTTGCCAATCTTTCCTCTTAAATTGATATATACGCTAGGCGGAATTACTTCTACGATCAGCTTGGATATTAAATTTGGGTTTTGACATTTTCTGCTTGATTTATTAAGTCTAGCGCTAGAATGTGTCGCCATTTTTCCAAATGTCGACTACTCGTTTTCTTGCATCGAACTATATTTCATGTTACATATGGATTAGCAGTATAAATAATATGGCAATTCAATCAGTTGGCGCCAATTTTTGTGGAATTGCATATATGCTCTATTGTGGTCTTGAGTTTTGATTTGAAAACAAGGTGATTTAATGTATAGTTTGGTTAGTTTGGGCAAAAAAGCAACATTTATTTTTGTAAATGTTTATTATTCCTTTTAATTTCTTGTTAGGCATCGTGTAATAAATGCCCAAGCATGAACTTTTGAAATTCGTTCAATGTGGACGATAGAATCCAATTTTGTAAAATCCAAGTAATCGCAAATACTTGTTTCAAGTTTGGATAATGTCAATTCAGTATAAAGACAAGTTTTTCTTCGTTAAAAGGAAGTTGTGTTTGAATTCCCACAGGATGTATGCTCTAACTTAATATATGCATTTATCAATATTGAACTTTAACCAATGCTTTGGTTGTAGTTTTAGTGCCACAAAGCAATGAGATTACTAAATGCAGCTTGGTTTTATATTTAATTCATATGAGGGATATTTTCCCATTGATTATCAATGAGCTGCCTATAGGCTCTGTCTGGAAAACTCGAGACTGTGGCACTGTTGTCTTCATTGTAATCACCTTCACTCATTACAGAAAGCAATCTTAATGAGCTAATGGAGACCACTTAGCAAACAACTACTAATCATTGTTTGTGCCAGCCAAACTCTAGCACTACTAAATGTTTGTGACTCTTGGGGAAACATGGCACTTGTCTTATAGAGTTGAAATGATCAGGAGACTCAAGCTACCTGGTTAAGCAATTAGAACTGCCTCTGAATCAGAATTCATAGAATTATTTATGTCCTGTAATTTCTGCATCTGCTTGTTGGTGCAGATGGGGGTATAGCCACACTTCAATCTTATGTTTGATTCTCAATTTTAAGTGTTACTTGGATGTTGAATTATACTTTTTGGAATCTGATAACAAATCGTAAGATTATTTGTGTTTGTTCTTCCTGGTATATTGGTTACAGTCGCCATCATTTTTCTGAAAGGTCTGTCAGCTGGAGATAGTACATAATGAAATGTGATATCGTCTAATCCCTCCGCTTTGACATAGTGTATTTTATCGATTACTTTCATAAGGTTATGTGCGAGCTAACTGCGCGAACGAATGGGGGAAAAAGGAAAAATGGCTTTTCAAAATGGGCGAACGAAAGGTGTAGGGGGATTCCTGTCGCATATTTGACATTGGCAGATTGCCTAATACTCTCCTCATCCAACATTTTCTGTTTATATTTCTCCTGATATTGTTTAGTTTTCAGGGGAAAATTTGCAAATTATGCGTTAGCAGTGGCGTAAAGTGAGTCCATGGCCATCCTAATGGCATTTTCTCGAGCTTGCTCTCCAGGTCCCAATTGATATGGAGGATTACCCTATTCGTAAATCATGAACAGTTTTTTAGTAAGGGCATGTTGTGACCGGATTTGGTATCCAGGTGTTTAGTATGGAAGTGTTTAAGGTTGCAGAACTGTATGCATGTGCTCAATCTATCTTGATGGATACAATGGCAATATTAAATACATGATAATCAACTATCTAGTACTGCTTCCTGTGAACTGTTCTGTTTTTCATTATTATTGGCTTGTGATAGATTGAATATTACCCAAGAAAACTAAATAATGGTGTCTTGGAAATGTTCGTTTTATTATAATTCATTTGTCTACAGTTGTGATATTGCTTGTCAGCAAGTTGTACAAGATAACTAATCACGTACATTATTAAAATGTAGATTACTGCACCACATCTGATTTTAAAACTATCACATTACAAGTTCGGGAGCATCGAGGGCGAAATTAATCGATGGTGCAAATTGTCCATAAACAGGATATTTGGCTAACAATCACTTCAAAGCTCACGTTGCCCAACATCCATTGCTCTAGCCAGTGACTAACTTATTGATTTTAAAATCGAGAAGCCTAACAAGGGACGTGGTTTTTTTTCCGTGTGTATTTGCCGAACCTGCCAGTTAAATATTTGCCCAGTGTTGGCTTGTCTTTGCCAGGAGCATGAACAAAAGGGACGTGCTGAGGAATACATTTTAATTGGTTTGCTTTTTGCTGAGTCTTTGAGTTAAATGTTTGTAGGCTCATGTAAGGTCATGGATACAGCTCGAAATAAGGCATTATGGCTTATGTCACATCCAGTTATCCAAATTGATGTGGGTGATAATGTTTGTGCAAAATTGTCATATTTGTGTGACGTTTAGCATCCTCCTACTCTCTTTGTCCATCTTGCAATGATACCATATTTGGATGCTTGGGATACAGAATAACTTAAGCGTGTCTTTAACACCCCTCGATGAGTTTAGGCGCGCTAATGGTTACCACACATCACACACTAATAAATCTGTGTGTATTTGTGTTTGATTGATCTTGGGAAATATATGCAATCCTTTATAGCTTTTTTTGTTATAATAGAAAACAACAGTAAATATAAAAACGTTTGTGAAACTGTTGTAACAATGCCTCTTTTAAAAGTTGTGAAGTATTCACTCATGGTATTTAGGTAAAGCATAATAAACTAAAAGTATGTTCCTTTCTTCATGTTCTGTGATCTGGATAAGGAAGAGAATAATTATTTTGGCTTGTATTTCTGTGATGCTGTCCCTGTGATAGATACCCCTTGTTTCTACAGATGCGCCATGTTTTGTTCTGTGTTT
>JAQGAE010005776.1:0-10864 GCA_034696685.1 Julus scandinavius
CCCACCGACCTCGATCTGGGAGCGAACCCAGCATCTTAGGATCGAGAGGCAAGCACGTAACCCACTCGACCGCCGGCGTCGGCCAGTGTCATCGGGTGGACACCGACATCACAGCATCGATTTCACGAAGCCGCCTATTCACAAATTTTTATATTTGACACCGATGCCACCGCACCAGCGGCAATTATCACCGTGCGTACGGCCATTTAAGCGGAATCGAGGCGGGATTTAATCGCTGAAGAGCAGTCGATACACGTGCGTCGTTTTGAAATTTTATTTGTTAATTGAAATTAATTTTTAAATTAATTTTGGAATAGTGTTCGACTCGTATTGGATATTTTTAAGTTCCGGGAACAATATCATCGACATCCCATGTTTGTGGGGCAAACATCGAGCATGTTACAAAAACGGAAAAATGCCTAAACTGCATTTTTGCTTGTCTGTCGATTATGCAGCATAAAATATTTGCGATAGAAAATTCTGGCAATCCATAAGTACAACCTGAGAACTAGACTTATTTTCAGAGATGCATGAACACATTATTGATAAAAACAACTACCTTGAAAACATGGTCAAAGGTCAAATAGTTTTGCACCATTAAATTGCACTCCATGGTTCCTATATGTTCCCCTTATCACAATTTTCAATCTTGCCCACATTAAGAAAACTTACAAAGGAGGAAGGGGGAGGAGGAAAGGGGAATGCAGACTTCTTAGTCACTCTGTATAGATATATGAAAATGTTATACAATATTTGCATTTAATGAAGTAATAGATATGTTATCAGTAAATTAATTTAATTGGGTCTTAAGTGGGTAGGAAAACTAAAATATAGAACGGAAATGGGTGCTAAGTGAGCATGCGTACTTATAAAATTACGCTTCTTAGTAACAGTACAATTTACGAAAACAAGGGAATTTTTGTGTCGCGAAACATTATTCCAAAACACCACCAACGCGGATAAAGATAACGAAAAAAATATCAAAAATGTTTGTTTATACGTAATAGAAGTTTGAAGCACGTGTTCAACTTTCATGTTTTACACGTGTCAGCTACATGTAGACACACGTTCATACAAGGATTACAAAATTGATTTCTAGGAGCATCGAATTTTCAATCATCTGGTGGCCATCTGCCGAAATTCCCTCAGGTGAAATTAAAACCAATCATATCTGGACACGATAGAGAGGGTAGTGACCACTTGTCTATAATCAAATTATACCGAAATGGTCAAGACTATGGTCAAGGGAAACTTTTACCTCATTGAATAATCTCAACTGGAATATGAAAATTTATATTTCTAAAGGTTGTTTCTTACAAATTATTTGAAACTTACAGATTTCAAAAATCGTATATGTCCTTGTATGATGTCTCATGAATTAGACAAAATTGTGCAAAAGATCGTGTATTTATCTGAGAGTAGCCACCGAGAGTAAATTTAAAAGGAACAACCATCTGAGAGTAGCCATCGAGAGTAAATCACGAGAATTAATCTCAAATAGAAAACCATATGAGTGTAAAAAACGAGAGTTAGTCACGAGAGTTAATCTGAAATGGACAACTATCTGAGAGTAGCCATCGAGAGTAAGTTTAAGAGTAAGTTTGAGAGTTAGTCTCAAATGGACATGTCCATGATCCATCTGAGAGAAGCCATCGAGAGCAAGTCACGAAAGTTAATCTCAAATGAACAACCATCTGAGAGTAGCCATCGAGAGTAAATCACGAGAATTAATCTCAAATAGAAAACCATATGAGCGTAACCAACGAGAGTCAGTCACGAGAGTTAATCTGAAATGGACAACTATCTGAGAGTAGCCATCGAGAGTAAGTTTGAGAGTTAGTCTCAAATATATAACCATCTGAGAATAGACATGGAGAGTAAGTCACGAGAGTTAATCTCAAATGGACATCCATGATTTATCTAAGAGTAGCCATCGAGAGCAAGTCGAGAGTTAATCTCAAATAGTTTTCATTCATTTAGTAATTTTAGACATAAACGAATTAATAATTATCAAAATGACAACAATTACAAAAAAATGCTTGAAGGGTTGGCCAAACTGACCGGAACAATATGATAGCATTACATGTAGCCTGTTCAAAACAAAGTTTATAAATCTTACGAAAATTGAGTTGACAACCTAGGTTCAAAACCAAAAACAACATCAACAACAACAAGTATATCTGTAAGTATTCATACGTTTGAAAAACCTAACTCGCCATCGATATAAACATAAGTTTGATAAACATGCCTCGAGCAAAAGCAAAAAAACCGATTAAAATAATCCCAGTTTGGTCAGCATCGACTTTCTGCGATCGGACAACAACCTTTATGAAATAAAAACATTGAAGAAATAAAAGACGTTGATCCGACAAAAATCGATAGACTGATGTTTTAAAATAAACAGCGGTGTCACAAGATGAGGTCAACTTGGTTCAATTTATCATCATGCTCATTAAGCATCATTATCAGTAGGAGTGGCATAATTATTGTTATTAACCTCAATTTTATATCTTAAATGACCACACTACTATGGCTGTGCTCTGTGAAGCCCAATGACCATTGGATGACCTTAATATATTGAGAAAAAAGATTTGATCATAAGATAGAACCGAAAAATAAGATATAAAACAGTTAAGTTTAAGGCAAGACATCAATTAAAAAAGGAGAGTCCGTAAAATGATTAAGGTGTAAAACTACTATAAATTATAAATTGTGAACTTGGTATTTTACCAATTTCAGTATACATAAAAAGAAAAATACACCTGGGGTGATTCATAATCACATTTTGGATTTTATGAGAGAGAGTCCATCAGCGATACAGCGCTGAGAAGGGGACAGTGAATACTCAAAAAAAAGTTATGTGTAACATTTACTCAAAATACATATGGTCCTACCTATACATACATTCATACCTACTTCCTTTTTACTAGAAAGCTGTCTAGAGACATTTGTTTTTTCAGACGCTTCAAAATTTGGTAAAAATACTACACCACATTATCATTGAATAAATTTGTAGCGGATTCCCTTATCCACTTCACTCGTTATGCGAAACGTCGCTCATTAAGCGAGTCATTTTTAAAAAATTTATATTGCTCGTTATGCGAATTACTTGTTGTGTGAGGTGCTCGTTAAGCGAGGTTCCACTTCATAAAACATTAATTTTAAAATCTGACCATAGACAATACAGTTATCACTAAAATAGGTTTGTGCTGCCCCTGACCAAGGGCAGCATACATCTTGCATACTAAATAATAGGGAAAGTGTGTGCATTTCTGCAAAGCATTATTGTTTCACCACAATGCACCGGAAGCTAGCAGGGAAGCGCACTGTTTGGGGGTTTCACAAACATTTTTTGGTGATAATTTAATTATTTATAGTCTGATTTGTGTTCATAAAAAGGCACTAATTTTAATAATTAAATTTACTACATTAACATTAAAATATAACACAAAACTTAAAAACTTCATGTACATAAGTACATCATGAGTTTACGTGTAATTTTAAAAATAAACAGCTCGGATTTTAATTATGAATCACCTGGTGTATAAAGACATACTTTATAAGTGAACAATAATAACTGTAAATTATACAGGGTATTAAATGTGTACTAAAAACCTGACACAGTTTCTAGATAATTAAGAGCATAGGGGCAGATTGAATACATAATCAAAATGTGACATGGATTTGGTTAATGGATAGCCGAGTAAATTTGCATTTAGTCAATTTGTTATATAATCTAAACTGAGTTATTCATGATTTTCGATATGAAGGTGGATATGGAAAAATAAGTGAGAAATAAAAAAAAAGCGTGGGCGGCTCTCAATGAGGACACATTTAATGTACTTTAATGAAGATGGCGTGAAATCATCGAATAAAAGTGTAGTTAAGTACTTTTCGCTGTGACGTCATGGAAAAGTCCGATAATTATCCTTCGAGAGCAGGACAACAAGATAACGACTTTTTCATGGATTAAATTAGTCACCCTTTTAATTAATAAAAAATGAAATTGTAGTAAACATGCGGAAGTTAATTCATTTTTTTTAAATTATACAAAATTTAAAAAAGTTTGAAATATGTTCAAAAAAGTACAACATTTTACCAATTCTCAGATGGAAAAACCAAATATGGAAGATATGGCCCATTCCCTATAGGGCTCGACCAGAAATTGGATACATCTCGACATATATATGGTCAAGTTTGTCCAAATAAGTCCCAAGTATGTTCCAGGTAAGCTAATGTATGGCTTAGTAAGGTCCATATACAAATCAACAGTGTCTATTTAGGGCTCACACATAGATTTATAACCATATGGTCCATACTTGGTTCATCAGGAACTAAAAAAGGCCCATACATGGATAATCAGTACCTAAGGCCCATATACATATCTATCAGTACCTAATTAAGGCCCATACACGACTATATAACTCATCATTGGCAAAACATGACTTAATTTGGTCCAAACTTTGGCCCATCAGTGCCCCATTAAGACTTATTTTAAGCCACTGACCATATATAGCTTTTCTACTCTGCATGGTCAAGACCGTTTCACAAAGGGTCCTACATTTTTAATGACGTTTATTGATTTAAATTTCCCAAGTTCAAACAGTTGCAATTATGTTTCATCGTAGCAATGCTTCAATTAAGTACAACTTAAATAATTAAATAGACTTTTTGGACGATATAGTGTATCATCGCCTTGTTCTTTGGTTCTCCAAGATGGCGGATCACGTAGACGCTTACTCGTGTATACTTGCGATTGGGAATCTAAGGTGGATTTAATAAAGTGCAAACTCATTTCTAATTAATCGTTTAAGCTATTTCCGAGGACGAAAATCAGTTTTAGAGGATGAAAATAAACACATCGTAGTTTTCTGTCTCAAGGATAAGACTAATTGCTTATCGATCATCGCCCTTGCTCCTAAAATTCAACACTCGCCTCATTCGGGTGTCCACATTTAGTTGACCCACATCTTTCTTCACAAATATCAAATACGACAAAATTATTGTTTATTTACCGCAGTCCAAAACACATTTTTACGATCAGGAGAAAACGTTGTGATGATCTCATCACAGAGTCACCTGATTCCACTTTTCGTGACTACATCATCGAGTTAAGTAACATTTAGATTTTAAATTTTAAGAAAAAACATGACATATTTTGAAATTAAGGATGAGTAAAAAATATGTGATCCTATCTGGGTGGAAAAAATACATACACGTATGATCATCAATGGGCCATCCAAGCACATATAGGGCCATCCAAGTTCATATAGGGCCACTCATGGGCCATCCAAGTACATACAGGGGCATCCATGGGCCATCAACAATTTGTGGTCCAGCCATAAATATAAAAATAAACAAACAAACCCATACAAGATATTTTGAAATATGAAAATGTATAAGTAAATGAGTTCTCTGTGGAGACTAAATCAGGAACTGTTTTCGAAAAATAAGCACTGTAGGAAATAAAGTAGGATGAGTATTTGCAAATAATGAACTTGTTGACGATCTTAGTAAGGCTTTGAAGTTAATTAAGTTTAATTTCATTAATTGGTCTCTCGATTGCAGGCCCGAGGATTAACATATTCGAAAATAAAACAACTAGAAAACAGTTAGGAACGTAAACAATCTAAGATTAACGAAAATGTATTTAAATGAAAACAAAGTTTATAACGAACTGCAATTATGGAGGCAGTGAGGTCCACTTATAATTAATATATAAGAAATGACCCATCACGGCACACCGGTTTAAAAAAAACACAGATCTAGTTAAGTAAATGCATTACATATTAGTCTGAACACGTACGCTTTTCTGCCCTTAATCCTCCATATCTCAAATCTTACGATTAAGATTGCCAACAAACCGTATTAGGTATAAAAAAACCCACTAAACTGGTCATTAATCTTCATATATCGAATCACGAACGACGTCATTTATGAACAGCAGCAGTTCCTCATCCAAAAAAGACAATCAAAACATGATTTGATTATTTGCAAAAAAAAAAAAAAAATGCGCAAAACGAAAACAGCATCGGCTTCTATATATCCTTAATTATGATTGTCTGATCACTAATTGAGGGTTTAATTAAATTAAGGATATTCGCGAGTTTGCCTTCTATTTACGTTTGGCTGGTTAGGATGTAATTAGTATCCCGGTTGGGATTACTACGAATCCATGACAGACCAATTATCGTCGTCATCTATTCCCGAAGCTAGATTCAAACAATGAGAAAATGGCCGAAAAACAGTTTGTTTTTGTTATTCTAAGAAGCGTCTAATTGTCGCAGTTGCCCCTATTTATATTTTTATATAGTATATTTATATTGCCATTACCTTCGAGCTTAGAATCCGAACGCAAACAAACACTTGATTCCGACGATTGTTATGCTCCCAATATACGAAAACAACTTCTACGAATCCAAAGCTGGAATTTTTACGCACGAATGAATATTTACCCAAAAATATAGTTTTCTTTTATACAAAGAATGATTAAAACATTCGGGACGATATTAAAATATATTTCGGTTAGGCCTAGTACGTTCTAATTGTGTTCTATTTCGAGTGCACGAGAGGATGCGGAAGTGACGTCACCTTCACGAGCACCCTTCACGTGCCAACGTTCGAAAATGCGTTCCAAAATGGAATTAAAGCATTCTAATTTTTGGTCTAAGCCTAATGAATTATTAACACGACTTACATATTTTCTTCTCATTTTATATTTAATAAAGAAACATGACAGTGAAGAGGACCATCTGTGCAGGTATAATGATTATCAGAAAGGTAATTATCGAAAAATACCATATTTAATCAATTCTCAGACGGAAAATCAAAAGGTAAAATAGCTTCGATTCTTAGAAAAAATTCATTGCTAAGAATATAACTTCAGTATGTTTATATTTTCAAATTACTAACACGAACAACAGATAAACACACTACATGTACACAATGTACACACGAGGAATGTACTTTCAGGTGAAGTATTTTTTCCATGAATTAGTTGTTAATTTTAGTAGCTTTTCCTAAAACCGTAAAGCTAAAAATAACTACGGTCGTGTCACTGACATATAGCTTTGTTATCTTTTTCATATATTTATAGAACCATACAGTTGATTTCAATTTGGGATTTCATCATATTAACCTACCCCAGTTTTAGCTTTTCGTATTAGATGCTGGTCAACGTCACGTGGTTTCCACGACTCCTAAGATGGCGGCCAAAGGCACGATGACACGTGTTTCAAAAGCACATCGAAATGCAGTTTTTAAATTTAGCTACTTGGTATCTCATCGGTAGTGATCGTTTAATCTTTCGTTACCTACTTTATATCGTCTTTATAGTTGCCTGCACAAAATCACCGGCTAAAGAATGCACTTGCACATCATCGGAATTTCGGAACAATGTATTTATTTGGTTGGCCAGAAATAGAGTTTGCCCAAATTTCATATCCTGGACGTCTCCCTAGTCGATAAAAGGAGATAAGATGAAAATCAATGATGAAATTAGTAATTCTTTCGATGAAAATATTTTAAAATATTGAGATCTGCCCCTTAAAAATTAGCAATCCCGCAAAGCACAAAAGCTAGCAGTGTTTGCCCACCTCTTTTGTTACCTTCATCCCAGTGTTTTTCAACCGGTGTGCTGCCACAAATTTATCTCTAGATTAGTGTGCCGTGACAAATTCAGGTCTACTTTAGTGTGCAGTGAGCTTAAAAAGGATGAAAAACAATTCCCTATCCACCACAGTGTAAAAAGTTCAGAAAATAATTTTAAGAAACAAATACAAATTTATTTAGGCTTAAATATATTAATAATCAATGTTTATCAGTATTTTGTATTTTTAAGGCTTCTAGAGGCACAAATCAACAATATTATATAGCCATAAAAATTGCTCCTAGAAATAATAACACTAGCAATCCCGCAAACCACACAAGCTAGCAGTGTTTGCCCACCTATAGTGTTGCCCAAAGTATTCCCAAATGAAAACTTCATGCTTCTAAGTGCCCTATTTTAACGATTATGGGGGCATTGAATAATACTTCTCATGGGGAAGAGTATTCCACGCCGTCTAATTAAATCCGATTAATTAGTGATATGGAATTTTCGCGGAATAAGAGTATTTGCCATTCTGGACTCTGACATCTTCAACAATTAACCTTAATTAATTTAATTGGATTGATATCCGAGTCCGTAAATACGTATTTCTTGCGCGCAGGAAAACAGTTTCACGATGGTAGTTCAGGAGAAAACTCATTTATTTGATTCAGGAAACTTCTTGAAATTTGATCATCTCTATCATTATTATCATTTAGTTATTAGTATTTAGTTTTTATTTAGTTTCGTAAAACTGGAATTGTGAACTAAGGTACATTATTTCATCAATTTTCGTACAGTATTTCATCATTTCTAAAACGCACATATGATATGACGCAAGATATGATTGGAAGACAAATTAATTTTTACGATTTTCTTTTAGAATTTATCTTTTCAGTTCATGAACAACAACAACAGCAATAACAACATGGAAACTTACTAAATGTTGACAATGTATACATGAGGAAACGAAACTTCAGGTGCAACATTTCAAGGACATGAAATGTTGACAATGTAGACACAGGTGCAGCATTTCAGGCAGAATATTTGGAAAAATAAATATGGAAAATATTCAGCTGATTCAAGATACAGATCTGGACACGCAACATTATTTACCACATGTGTCCTGATACAAGTTTTTTTTCTTAGTGTATCCAGATGTAGAAAACAATGTTTCCAAATCGCTGGAATGCTGGATACATATATCTAGGTATAAGTTTTCTAGTCATGTGTATCCAGATGTAGGATACAATGTTTCCAAGTTACTGAGTACATGTACGTAGATATGTTTATGGCAACATTTATGCAGATGTAAGAGACAACAATGTTTCCGCGTCGCTAGAATGCTGGATACATGTATCAAATTACAAGTTTTTTTATTTATTGCATCCAAATTTAGGAGACAATGATATTTCCAAGTTGCTGGATACATGTATCAGTGGACTGCTCATGGATTCAGACACATCCCGTTCCTAGAGATGTTAAAAGTGCGTCTTAGAATCGATGAAATGCTTTTAAATAAGTAAACATTATGTTAAATATTGAAGTAATGGATGTTTTTTCAACCTGTTGACATGATGGCCAGATCCGACCTTTGACCCCCTCGAGTGACGTCACAATCAGCTACAAATAGTAATGGTTTACGTCCGATATGGCGTGGGCGAATACGTCGATAGGCGGCGCTGCTCGTCGAGGGCGGAGGATATAAATGCGATGTTGGGCTGCATCGAGACGCATATTCAAAAGCGTTGAAGCGAGACAAAGAGCGCAGTTGCGGATCACATCAACAGCGCAGAAAAGAGGGTCAAAAGCGGCACACACTCACACTTCCTACTGCGGCACATCACGTGTGGAATTAAATCCAAGAACAGGAAACAAATCGACAAAGTTGCACACAAATTGAATACTAAGGTGAGTCAATTATATATATTTTTCATCTTAATTGTGTTGGGGACCATATTAGATAGGTCTGTCACAGTTTTTGTGGGTTTTTTTGCAATATTTAAATGAGAAAATAAATAAAATGGAAAAATACATTTTCCAAAATCTAAACTTACTTTTAAAAAAATATTTTGGAAAATATTTTTGTTGAATTGGTTTTAATCTCAGTTTCTAAAAATCAATCAACAAAACTTTAAAACTTTAATAATTTAGAAATGCATTAATCGAAATCCAAGTCTAAAAAATTGTCCTTACATAAGGGCCTGAAAAATGTTCGCTGTCATTCCAGGTGTTTTTTTAGATTTTGGGTTATTTTTAGTGGAAACCATGGCCATATATAACATTAACCCACTTTTAAACTGTAAATATATTATGACATAATTAATATTTATGTTTTTTATATATAATAATATAAGCATGAGTAAGTATTCTTATATATGCCCTTATATAAAAACATGTTTGAGTAGTTCCAATTATGGTTCATCAGTACCTTTTTAGGACCCATATATAGCCATATTACCCATTATTATCAAAATATTGTTTATATAAACTAGTATATGTGACCAAATATGGTCCATATATAGGTCCTAAAGATACATATGGCCGTATTTGGCTTTCGACGTGCCATATTTGGCCAGTGCTAGTCCATATATGGGCCAAAATTAGTCACTGTTGGGCCAAGCACAACAATATCTGGGTCTTAGTCGTATATGGGCCTTAATTATGCGCTGCTGACCCACATGGTCATCATAAAATGCTAAATAGGCCCATATATGGATGTTCAAGAGTGGGTGATATGGGCTTACCTGGGATCATGGTCAAACTTGACCATATGTGTCCAATTCTAGGTCTAGCCATATATGGAATGAGCCCAATTTCACCATTTGTGTGAAATTTGTGGTGTAGTCATATGTAATGGGTCCATATATGGTTTCTCATATATTCATATATTCTCATAAATGGAATTTGGCCATACATATGTCGAGTTTGTGGTCCAATTTGACCATACATATGTCCAGTTTGTGGTAGAATTTGGCCATATATGTCCAGTTTGTGGTCCAATTTGACCATACATATGTCCAGTTTGTGGTCCAATTTTGACATACATATGTCCAGTTTGTGGTCCAACTTGGCCATACATATGTCCAGTTTGTTGTCCAATTTGGCCATACACATGTCCAGTTTGTGGTAGAATTTGGCCATACATATGTCCAGTTTGTGGTAGAATTTGGCCATACATATGTCCAGTTTGTGGTCCAATTTGGCCATACATATGTCCAGTTTGTGGTCCAATTTGGTCATATATGTCGAGTTGGTGGTCCAATTTGGCCATAC
>JAQGAE010005777.1:0-10863 GCA_034696685.1 Julus scandinavius
ACCTCGGATAATATGGAAATATTCACAATAAATTATGCCGATATTTCCATGTTTGTTACAAAATAATGATGAATATCGTTATTAAAAAAAGAAATGTATTCAGTGCATTTTAAACTTATTGTAATTAGTTCTTTGCGGTGTTTGAAATAGTTAAGCCGCTTCTGTTTTGATAATACGGGTGCCGATAACTTGGCCTCGGAATATCTGGGTTCTGCACTATTAGCAAATGCACGATGTTCGTTGTTGCAATTTTTCTTAACATGCCTTTGAACATATAAAGTAGAAAATATATTCCGCACTTTAATAATCCGTAACGATTGCTTGTATATAGAATTTGGCATGGGTAAAGTCCTTCAATATCTGCATTGAATTGGAGGAAAATCAGGAGATATTCTGTCAGCTATTCACGTTGATTTTCAGTATAGTCAAGTAAGTTTTAAGAAACAGTTTAGCTGAGCTGATAGTGTGGATTTTCATGTATTAAATTATTATAAATGCGTACCTTTTTTTGCTCAGCGATGATCATTCTACCAAGGTGAAAGGTTTTATGCTTGATATGATGGCACCATTGATTAGCGAAGCGGATTCTGTATCTCAAGAACTCCTCGACAGCATTCTGGCTAACATAATCGAGCCGCGAAAATCACAAAACCGAAACGCCTACAGCTTGGCAAAAGATCTTCTTAAGAAAACGGACACCACCATCGAGCCTTACATTCAGGCGGTATGCGAGCACTTTTAGCATTGTCCTGTTCGAGAAACGTCGTAATTATTTTTAATGTGGATTTTGTTTATTTCAGTTTTTCAATAATGCGCTTATTCTTGGTAAAACATCAGAAAGTGATGTCACTACTCATTTGTACGACTTAATTTATGAATTAAATACCATATCACCCAGTGTTCTGTTGGCTGTTTTGCCTCAGTTGGAATTTAAATTGAAGGTTTGTTGTCGCATTATTATTATTATTATTTAAAACGTTTTTCTAAACTATGCCTATTATATAATGAATTTCATTTATATCTTCAGTTATAAATTACAACTAGATATTCTGCCGTTGTTAACTCGTCAATCCACTGTAAACATATTATTTTATTTTTTATTTTCAGAGCAATGATGAAAAAGAAAGATTGGAAGTTACGAGGTTGTTGGCCAGGATGTTTTCGGATAAGAGCTCCGAGTTGGCTTTCCAACACAAATCTTTGTGGACATGCTTTCTTGGAAGGTATTTTTCTGATTCAACTTTTGTTTATATTCGTGTTGTTAGCATTTACCACTCAATTAATGAACTTCGAGAAATATTTGCAGCCGGAATGTTTGTTCATTTGGCACAATCTTACAATATTCTACAAAAAGTACGCATCTGTAGCAAAACTGCAAATTTTGAAAATATCTTTATTAATATTGATGCAGTGTCCCTTGAAAATTGTGATAGTGTTCAAAATTCATCTGACGACACGTGTGCTTGAGATTTAAAAAAAAAATTGTCGTATTTTTGTTAAATATTGTAACGTTGTGTAACATTTTATCGGAGAAAAACAGGACACCTGAGGATTGATGAAATGGTACGAAACGCTGTGCCAAATCAATAAACATTTCAGCTGCAGCTAGTTTTTGAAGTCCATCAGTTGTTTGAATATAGGTGTTGATTAACTGCTACATGTATTAATTTTGTGACATGTATGTTATTAATCTGGTCAGATTTAACGACATTAGTGTGAGTGTGAGGACCCGTTGTGTACAGTATTCTATGCACTTTCTTCTCAATCATCCTGATCTGAGGGCAGACATAACAGGTAATAATCTGCTTTTTAAGAAAATTATTATGCAATGCAAAAAATTGTGGTTGGATAAATGCATTCGTTGCGTCTTAATAAATTACTTTATATTTTATTACAGAGCAACTGAAGCTACGTCAGCACGATCCTGAAGAATCTGTAAGATATGAAGTTGTTTTGGCCATCATTAGTGCGGCTAAAAAAGATTTTACGAGTATCAGCGACGAACTTCTGGATTTTGTTAAGGAAAGAACCCTCGACAAAAAGGTAAAAATAAAGAAATTTCCCGTTGTTGTCACCAGTAACGGTTGCAGAAAGTGTTTGTCATTGACCATTTTTAAATTTTATTTAACAGTTTAAAATCCGCAAGGAAGCTTTAGTAGGATTGTCGATGATTTACAAGAGTTGCATGATTAATCCTGAAATACCGGACTCTACTAGAGAATGTGTGTCTTGGATTAAAAATAAAGTTCTTCACGTATATTATCAGACTGCTCTGGAAGACAGGCAAGTGAAATTGAATTTGATGTGAAAAATACTTGCCGACTTTATCAGCAAGAGTTTTGAAATTAATTTTTTGCATAATTTGGCTCGCTGGAAACAGGTTGCTCGTCGAAAGGATTTTGCATACTTGTTTAGTACCTTATCAACTTCCACCTGAAGAACGAATGAAAAGGATGTATCAACTGTATGCAACAGTTGATGACCATGCTGTTAAAGCGTTTAACGAGTTGCTGAAGTGTCAGAATGTGTAAGTCGAATGTCTTAAGTTTTATTTACGTTTTTCAACACGTGTGTGCGACTTGGCGATCAGCATTGTCAGGGAGTAGTGGTTGGGAAAGTCGGGAAATGGACTTGAATTTTAGAGAGTTTGAGCATGCCACCGTTAACGTTAACGAGAATTATGCTTGAAATTCATGTTAAGCACCACGCTTTATCACCTTGGAGAAGTTGGGAATTTCGATTGGCGAGATTTCCGGTCCATGTCGGTAAATTGCAGTTTATTTGAAAAATCCGTTATTAAAATATACTTCATATTTTTTAAACCAATTTACTGGGAACATGTTTGAGAGTATATAGTGGTAATTTTGGTCGAGGGAGGCTGGCCTAAAAATTTAAGGAAAGAATCTTGAAATTACGTGGATTTACTGGACACTCTTCATTGACTGACAATTGGCCGACCTATGTGAATAGATTTCAGTTTTCGCTTTGCTAAAAGTAATTTTAATTTGTCGACATTTAATTTTCAGTGTGCGGAACAATGTTCGAGCCTTGTTGGAGGGGCCAAAGGATGGTCCTGATAAGGAAATAAACCAAAAGATTACAGTTTTATCTAGTAAGTTACCGGCTAATTGTTAATTAAAACATATTCGTTGTTTTGATGGAAATATATTTAACGTATTAATTAACCCTCGCAGAATCCCTTCCTGAACCTGTGAAAGCGCAAGAGTTTCTGAAAAAACTACACACTCTAATCTTATCAGAAAACAGAGTTCGCAATTACTTAGAAATCATACTAAAGCAAGATTGTTCGTGTCAACAAGCTGAAGAAAATGTGGTAAGCTCATTTTTTTTTATAAAACATTGCATTTGCTCGGTGATCAAACCTGTATTCTAAAGCGGAAAGAAAAAATTCATTGCTAATCTATGTTTTGTCAATGAAAATATTGATTTAAAATTTGTGATTTGTAATTGTTTAGCGAGAACTTTTAAAGAAATTGGGCAATCCCGTCATGACAAACGTGTTTTACATGACTATTAAACAACTGTTGGAACGAGTGGCACCTGTGTTGGTAGACAAGATGGCTGTCCAAACTTTAATGGCCTACGTGGAAAGAGCTTTACAAGGAGACGATGCCCTTTTGGAAGAATTGGGCACTTCGCAGGCTCCCGAAAGAGGCCTCAAACTTCTACACGTAACTTAAATAATTCAATTACGGTACCTGGTTTTAGTTTTACTATCTGCAAATGACTAATCTGTTCCTTCGTCTTACTTTGCAGATATTATCTCACGTCTTTCCAGGATCTTTTTACTTTCCTGAAATTTATATGAAACTGCTGAACTTTCTGACTTCTAACGAATCTGCAGGTATGATAAGTTTTTAAGAATATTGATAAACGTCAGTATAATTTTATGAAGTTGTGGCTTAATTTTAAGTAATTTCTCTCGATGTAGAATTAACGCTGCGCATATTTTGTAACATCGGAAGTCCGTTAGAAGCCGAATACCCCGAAATTGCCGAGTATGTTTTTTTTTCGAATCTTGAAAACCAAGTGCTAAAGTTGCTTTTTTTCCTTTGTTTTTATTTTTTTTCCAAATATGTAGTAAGGAAGCAACAAGTTGATCAAAAACATTTGAATATTTCTTTACAGACAACTAATTGAAACATTAAAAACGTTTGCTATAGAAGGGACAGGCAAGCAAGCGAAGCAGGCAGTTAAATGTCTATATGTTGTCTCTTCAAAGTCACAGGAACACTTCCAGATTATTTTACAGGTGAAACAAGAATAAGTTTTCATTAAAAATGTTTATAATCTTCAAAGCTCTCCTTACGTCATCTCGAGAAATGCGTCGTGATCTAATAATCTCGTCTTGTGTTTTTTAATTGAAGGCTGCGGGCGAACAGTTGGCTCTAGACAGACCACATTTTCTAACTGCGCTCGTAACTATTGGACACATCGCCATGTATTGCGCGGCGGCGTTTGGAAATGAAATCAAGAATTATGTGACGAAAAACATTGTAAAAAACTTATTAATGCAAGATACGGTAAGCGAGTGTACTTCGGTATAAACATCTATTTTGTTCCTGTTTCAGGTTGTGTTCATATTTATCGTTGTTGTTATAGGAACAAGTAAGGGATTCGGATGCTTGTTGGTGCCAGGAGGAAATGCTCTCCGAGGAAACTAGAGCAAAAGTACGTAACTAGGTTTTGTTTGTCTCGCTTTTAATGTTTGTACGCGATGAAACTTTAGTCATATGTGGATACTTTGGGTGTGTCTTTCGCTGCAGTTGATGATTACAATTGTTTGTTATACTCGTAAATATAGACGGAGGGAATGAAAACCATGGTTAGATGGCTGATTGGACTAAGAAGCAACCACAATGCTGGCTGTTCGGCTCTTAGGTTACTCTCATCCGTTGTTGAACACGATGGCGATCTCATGAAACGAGACAAGATTAAGTAAAATATATACATATATATTGTTTTCAATCGTTAAACTTGTCAAAACTTAACTCGTCAAGGTGCTAATGAATTTTTTAAAATTTGTTTTGCTATATTAGTCGTCCTGAAAGAGCTTGGCTTAGGATTACCGCTGGCTGCTGTATTTTAAAACTCGCTCAGGAAACTGCGTTTTTTGATCTAATCACTCAAGAACAGTTTCAAACTGTGGCAAAACTAATCAACGTTAGTTTTACTCGTTTGCTTCTTTTTTATTAAGTCTATAAAATGTTTCGGTGTTTAACTTAAATGGTGTTATTTAGGATGAGTGCAATGCAGTTAGAGAAAGGTTTGCCCAGAAGCTCCACAAGGGACTGATTGGGTTGAAATTGCCGCTCGATTTCATGGCTATCTTTGCTTATGGCGCCACCGAGTCTAACCGCGAACTTAAAAACCACCTGAAACAGTATCTGTTGGCCAATATCAACAAAAGAAGGGATTATGTTAAGCAACATCCTCTGTCAAGCAGTTGAGTGATTTATTTTCTTTACACGTGTTTATATTTTGAGTCTTTAGTTTGGTTCTCACAAAGAACTAACGGGACTTTGTTATATCGGTGTCACTATATTAGCGCCATTGTGATAATTTTGGCTTTAGAATGACTTTATGCGATGTACTTAACCAAACTTTTCTCAAAATTGCCAATTCTAGGTAAACTATTGCAGTTCCTTCCAGATTACGTCTTACCGTATGCAATCCACCTCTTGGCTCATAATCCAGAATTCAAAAAATTCGATCAAGTTAACGCTTTGCAAAAGCTCAAAGAGTAAGTTTTGTTCCATTTTTTTTAACAGCAATATTATTAATACGATATTTTAATAAGTCGTTGTTTTTCTTTTCAGATGCCTGTGGTTTTTAATGGAGCCTCTTATCACCAAAAACGAGAATTATAGCTTCGGTTTCTATAAGCGACTTTTGGAGAATATCAAACTAGCTAAGGATAAGCAAGATCCGGAAAACGAAATGCAAAATATGGTAATCATGGTTTAATTTTGTTCTGTTTATTTTCTATTGGCATGACATCTTTAAAACAGGACACAAGTACTCATCGAAATTGGGGTTTTATTTCAGAAATTGTATGCCGTTTGTGATTTGGCCCTTGGACTCGTCATGTCGAAGACTGCCAATTTTGTTTTGAAGGAGTTTCCAGTTGAACCAACATTGCCATCTAAACTTTACACGAACATTGACAGGGTAAATATTTATCAAATACTCGATAATCGGATCATGTGGCCTTTTGAACCAATTCCTTTGAAACAATGGTTAAAGTTTTTAGATTTCACAGTGTAAGTTAGAAACGTGTGTGATTTATCAGAAATACTCTAAACTTAGTATATAGCTGATGCCCGTGGTCGACTTGTTTTGGCATATTATCAGATATTTTCTGCTCTGTATCCTTTCTTCTACTTAATTTTTTTCCATATTTTCAGAATCATGTCAACTCAAAGATATACCTTCCACCCGAATTAGCCGTCATGTTTCCTAAGGTATTGTTACATTCTTCAAATATTTTGATCACTTAAAGCCCAGTCCAGACTATCAAAAACACGATGCAAAAGCATTGTTTTTGTTGGGTGGTCGAACTCACCATCCTATCCATTTTGTTTTGTGCAACACGACAGAACACGTTAAAAGCATAGTTTCTTTTTTAGGGACTAGCGTTAGATATCGATCAGCATAAAGGTAAAGCTTTTAAAGAAAGCCAGAGCGGACAAAAGCGGCCTCGGTTAAAACCCGTGAACGCAAATGGCAACACGCCCTCCGGAGAAGCTAGGATTCATCCTGCCAACGACGACGTCGACGATGCCGTAGAGCAGCCTTCCGCCAAGCGGATTCTTCAAGGGATGCAAGGCTTGACTCCCCGGGAAGAGGAAGTGGAAGAGCAAGAAATTGCCATCGACTCGCTAACCGAAAACGTTCAACTGGATCCGGAGAGCGGTGTCATGCATGTAGTCAGTGTTGTAAATCATCCGCAGGAAGAACAAGAAATTAGGTAACGTCATTGACTTATTTCAACAACGTTTTAAGCAGATGAATGTTTTGCCGGCTACTCTACCGTTTCGTTTTTTGGCCCGCTTTCGTGTCAACCAAATATGCAAATCGAAACCGAGATGCAACATTTTTTTTTAATTTCCCCTCATCGTTATAATCATTTAAATAAATGATTTCAACTTACTTACTGCATATGGTTTCTCGAGTTATTATTGTGCATCTCTAATTAAGATAAGCTGGAAAATTGTAAAGATCATTCAAATTTTACGTATTATCGTAAAACCGTGATTATCAGAGTTAACGTGGACTTGAAAAATATTGTCCCAATGAGAGTATTTGGGGTTTTGTCACAGATTGAAGGCTTATAAATTTGGACACCGCGTAATTATTTAACTCTGATGTACAGTAATAATTTTAATGTATTATGTGAAGATTGTTTTGTCTTTTTTGAACACCTAATATGTTGCCTAAAATGATATTAGTGTACATCAGTTATATTCGAGGTGTGTAGTGTTTTCAGGGTGTCGTTTTATGAATTGCAGAGAATAATGCTTCTCGATACGTTGTAATTAAATATAGTGAGCTATGAAATATCAATTTTGAACACATCTAAATTCAAATCTTAATTATCTAAATTTACATCTGACCCTTGAATCCGAGTTTATCCAGTCCATTATTTAATACATGCATGTTTCAGTAATTAATTTCATCTGTGAAATCCACGACTACTTTGCATCTTTCTACCGAAGGTGAGTGAGTTGTCGTTGTTTACATTAATGTAATTTTTTGTTGTAGTTTGGTTCATTGTTGCATACTTCATCTGTGGTATTTTTTGAGGGAAATTTCACGTATGTTGCGGTGCTTTGTGATCATTCTGCAAATACTTTCATTGGTGGTAACCAGTATGTTTTGAAAAGAATATTACACAAACAAAATATGTTCACGATTAACCGCAGATACCACGTCGTTTTGTAACAACTTTTTGATTTTTATATTTGATCGGTGTATTTTTTGAAACCGAACTTCGGGGAATAAGGTTATCTCGATTGGCTTCTAGGTGGTGTTAACACATTGCGAGCTATATTATCTGCATTCACAGCAAGGTTAAAAGATTTTATCGTATTGCCCAAGTAGAATAATTGATTATATATGTATTTTTTGTAATTGTTATAACCTACATTATGTACAAAATATTTTGCTTTAATTTAATTTTCAATTCAGTTTTCAGCTTCCATCCTGTGAAGTCGAAGAAGCAAAAGAGGACGAGAGCTGCGAGCGAGTTGTCGAAGAACTTGTTGAAGAAACAATTGCTGACGAGGATGTAGAAGAGGAGAATGCGAGGAGAAAACGCATCGCTCCAGCTACAGCCACCGACGAACAAACAGCCAAACGACTAAGGTCTTCTGGAACGGATGAAAACAAAACTGCTGAAGATGATAGCAGCGATAAAGCTGCACCTCCTAAACCAGCAAGGTTTGTCGATTGCGCTCGATCGTTTAACATTGCTCGGAAAATGTATGATTTTAATTGATAAGTTTCATTTAGGCCGGCGAATAAAGCTCAGCCAACTGAGCAGACCCAGACCGAAACAACAACAACAACAACTGAAGCCGTGACAACGATGCCCAGAATATCAACGAGGCAAAGGGCGAGGAAGCAAGACACGACAGTCAGAAGAGAAGATACGAGCGAAGTAATGGAGTTGCAAGAAGAAGTTGAAGCGCCTACAAAAAAGCCTCAAGAACGGCCTGCGGTCAAGCCCTCGTCTAGTAAAACTACTACAACTCCGGCACGGAGAAATTTGTAAGTAGTACTCGGATGATAGATTAGACGCCAGGTGATGATCCTCCATCAACAAGTAGGCGATGAAGGCGCAACTCCTGGCGTTAGGTTATTTCAAGCGATAATAAGCGCATTATTGTGTCGTTTTTCACTTTGAAATCGTAGATTTTTTTAAATTAATAAACAAGTTTGAAAAGTGTTCGTTAATTTGCACATGATGCCAACAGGTGGCATCATGTGCAAATTAACGAAAGTAGGAGAAAGTAGAGCTTCTTAAATGATAAGTTAAACATCACAGAATCAGGGGAAATAAAAACTAAACATAATACCATTTTTCCTTAACAGAAGGCGAACATCGAATATCTTGAATGGTGCTGGTAGGTCTGGTGTTAGCGACGAAGACAGCCGAGAAAGCACCCCTGGATCAGCACGTAAAAGCACTAGAGTTCAGACGAGAAGCACACCCTCACAAGCCCCCACTAAGGAATCCCCATCTACATTAATCGTAAGTATCTATTACTGTAAATGCGTCCCATTTTAAAGGATCACCTGAAATACGTACGATACGATAAAACCATGCATTCCACTTGGGATTCCGCGAGAGCCTTCCCTGCTTCATTCGCAGCTTCCTTGCAAAGCGCTTCTTTAAGTTCACCTGGGCTTATTTCTCTCTGACACCTTCATACAAGTGACCCAGGGTTCTTTACTGAGTTGCACTCTGTTCCTCATCAAAATAAATAACATCTTAAGCGTGCTCCCCTGCTCTGTTGTGGGTGGGCTGTACGTGGATGACCTGCACATCCTGAGTCGATCCAGCCGTCTCCAACGTCAGCTTCGCTTAGCAGTGGACTGGGTCGGCTCATGGGCAGACTAACGGGTTCCGGTTTTCTGGCCCTAAGACCGTAGGAGTTCACTTCTGCAGATTGCGTGGCCTCTTTCCTTCCCCTGAGATTCCACTGAATGGTACTGTTATTCCTCCCAAGCCATTGGTTAAATTTGTAGGTGTCTATCTCGATGCTAAACTGTCGTTTCGACCTCATATCCGGCACTTCAAGACCATGTGCACCAAGGACCTCAACTTGTTGAAGGTTCTATCCTCCTTTTGGGGAGCCGGCCGCATAGCCCTCATGCGGGTATATAAGGCGACTATTCGTGCGAAACTGGGCTACGGGTCCATCGTCTATAACTCCACTCCCCCTCTTATCTGAAAGCTTTGGACTCTGTCCACCATCAGGCTCTCAGAATCTGCACTGGAGCTTTTCGCACCTCTCCAGTGCTTAGCTTGTATACCATATCTCAAGAGCCTTCCCTCGCCCTGCGTCGGTCAATGCTCACGGCTATGTACTGTTTGCAGCTTTCATCGTGCCCTGCTCACCCTAATCACGCGCTGGTCTTGCGGCCCACTAATGTTCGCCTCTTCGCAAACCGCCCTTCTACAATAAAACCCATTGGGCTCCGCTTCCAGGCCCTTATCCCCTTGCCTACCCTAAATGTTTCCCCCGCGCCTTCTGGCTGGTCCCTCCGTGGAACCTCCACCGCCCCTCTATTCTTTCTCTCGCACCTAACCTTAAACACCATCCCTCCCTCGCAATGGGTATTACTCACCGCCACCTTCTAATGGGTATGCCTCAACCAGCGAGTGCTGTACCCCTCACAATAGCACACCTTTTATTAGACTGCAGGCGCTACGCTGCTCTGCGGCGTACAGCCCTTCGCCGCACTGCCAGTTCTGGGACGTTGCAGCTCTCCCACTTATTGGGAGAGCACCGATCTGTCCCCTTCTCTTGCACTCTTCACTATCTCGCCCTTTGTCGCCTTTTGTCTGCACTCTAACCTCTGTCGCCATCATCATGCCACCGCCTGATCTTTTTATGCCTTATTCATTTGTCCTTCACTGTCCAGTGCTAGCTCGGTTGGGTGCCTGTAATGGATGCCCAGCCTGTCCATGGTCCTCTCTGTCTTGCGCCTTTCTGCAGTCTCCACCGGTTGACCCATTATGGATCAACCTGTAAACTAGCCGACGCCGGCGGTCGAGTGGGTTACGTGCTTGCCTCTCGATCCTAAGATGCTGGGTTCGCTCCCAGGTCGAGG
>JAQGAE010005778.1:0-10863 GCA_034696685.1 Julus scandinavius
CTGTCTCGACTTACGACCTCTACCACTGTCTCGACTTACGACCTCTACCACTGTCTCGACTTACGACCTCTACCACTATTCGACTTACAACTGTATAACAAAAATGACAGTCGCAAATTTACGACTGACATTAAAATGCATAATTACATTCCAAAGTTCTCTTACAAATTTTGTAAATACTCAATATTTAATTGTACTAAACAAATTGAAAAATTTGTTTATCATTTTTTTGTTCCTGGATTTTAATTTTGTTTCTATTTAGTCTGAATTATTTGTTATATTATGTATAGGCATCAATTGTATCGGATATCAATTATTTCCTATACATATCGATTAGAGTGTTCTTATTTATAAGTTTTGGAAAACTAGTGGGAAAGGCATGGAAATTCGATTCATATGTAGGGTTAGCTATACCAAGATCTGAAAAATATCATATATATCATATGATTATAAACATAAGTTAATGTTTCAAACTTTTGTAGCAACTTTTAGATTTCATCTAAAATTTATTAAATTTTGGAAACCGTACTTTTTTTTAATGTATAACGTTTGGAAAGGTTATTTAATGACACTATGAGATGTATAACGTTTGTTTGTGTCGTAGGGTCACACAAAAGTTTAAACTAGGAAAAAACAAAATGGCGGTGTTCCTCCCAAGAATTTCCACAAAAAATGCCATCCTTTTGGGCATTTTCCCCCCACCCAATCCTTATGTACCGTAAACAGATTCATCATCCCAGGTTTGCTGTTTCGGTTAACGAGTTTGATCTTTTTAAAACATGGCAAGTTTTTCTGAAAATGACCGATGTTGGACCCTCCCTCTTCAAACGAACGTTGTTTTCTCGCTCTAATTGAACATGTACGGTGTGTGGTCGTGGAGCATTTTGAAACCACTCTCGCCAAAGACTTTCTAATGAGCTCGAATTATTTCTCCTAATTAGATTTACGATAGGCGAGGGTGGAAGGAGGGGGATATGGATCATACGGGTGATGACCCCAGGTTTCAACGCCGCCATTTGCATTTTTAATTCCACTTTTCGGCCCTTTTTCCCTCCTCGAAACTAAACGTTTCTGTGATTTGGGCGTCGCTTTGACAGATTCGTCAAATGCGGCCAAAGCCCATAATCTAGAGTTACTTTTTTTTTCGACGAATTTCTCCTAAAAACCCGTCTCACAAACGCTGTCATTAATCATAAGTCGAAGGAGCGTTTTCTGTATAATGCCAACAGATGGCGCATACATCACTAGTTATTCATTAAGAGAGTTTTTAAAAAAGTTCCATTTTAGCATATGAACATATTTGCGAAATGTTGTATTCCACTTGGTTTAATTCCGATATCCTTCTAAGACGTTTTCACTTATGTTAATTACCGCGTAACTTGGCGTAAGTAATACAAAATGGATTTTAAATGAAATAACATTTTCAGCTTTTTCCATACTTTTGTTAATAAAAAGAAGAGCAAATATATTTCCAAAATACTGGAGAGATGATTGATTTGCTTGATTTGGGGAAAAATATAATTCACAAATACTATATGTTTTTCAATAAAAGTCAACTGTACTGACAGAATTAAACCAAAAAAAAGCAACTTTACTACTAGTTTACCAATAATATTTATCTAGCTTGTAATTAAGAATGAACCTTTCTTTACCAATAAATTTAGCCATTAAAAGTAAACCTTACCAATAAAAAGGAACTTTCTCAATAAAGGTTTGCCAATAAAAATAAACTTTCTCAATAAAGGTTTGCCAATAAAAATAAACTTTCTCCATAAAGGTTTACCAATAAAAATAAACTAACAAAGGTTTACTAATAAAAATAAACTTCCGATAATATATACAGTAGTATCCAATAAATATAAAATGTACTATTAAAGTTTGCCAATAAATAAACTCTTCTGGCAGAGTTTACTAATAAAATTCAACTTTTCCAATAAAGTTTACTATTAAAAACTAATTTTACCAATAATAATAAGCTTTACTGAAAAAGTATCAATAGAAATAAACTTTACTTATAAAGTTTGCATTAATGAACATTATCAAAATCTTATTAAAAATAAGTTAGCCATACATTTTGCCATTATCATTTCAAGAACTATATACCAAAGTTTTTACAAAGTCAAACAAAAAATCTTGTATTATGATATACATATACGTCTGGTATTCGCCAAATTTATTTTTCCTTAAGGTGGAATAAATCTTAAGGAAAGTAATTCAAAACGCCGCTTCACTTCACCATGAATTAGTTCATGTTTATTATCTTTTATGAACAGACGGGATATTATTTTTTTTTCGAACAACAGCTGTAGGCTGAATAATTTATTCCATTTTGGAAAAAAAAACTTATTTATTAAAACAGTAGTAGTAGTTGTCCAAGTTTTTATTATGTTGGCTATTCGTTACATATGCAGGTCATCTAATTATACAATCTTGCTTTTGCTTCATTGCAGGCTCAAAACGAGGATGAACTTAGCATCATCGAACAAGAAGTTTTGGATGTTGTTGGGGAAGGAGACGGAGATGGCTGGGTCAAAGTCAGTATTTTACACATTTTACAGACCAACAGTTGAGGACTTGCCAAGGTGCCAGCATGTCCAATGGCAAGTGGGTCCCCTTCAAGGCCGTATATGTCATCACATTTGGGGAGGGGGGGGATATATAGGTTCCAAAATCTTGAGGTGGACTATTTTGGCAATATCTTTTTTTTGGATCCATTCCGCCACTGCAGACCAGAGTTGTATTAAATATAAGATTTGTCTAGAGAGTGGGAGTCGCCTATCGCCTCAAGTGCACCAAATATACCCTGTTATGGTACAATAGCCAATATCAGCGTTTTTCAAACACTACATTCTATGGAACAGGAAATTCTGAGGGCGTAACTTAAGGAAGGGTTGAAATATTGGACTTCTTTGGAGGTTTAATGGTGCTCCGAACTAAATGGGGCCCAATTTCACATCAGCTGTGGTTATTATTTTTAAAAAGTTTACCCACTCCTGAAAAATATATTTTAACCAGATTTACACTATGTCCGTTATTCAGGCTCGCAACAGTCAAGGTGTGGAAGGCTTTGTGCCCCAAAGTTACGTGGATGTGGAGGGAGGCGAGTCCATCCCCAACTCCATCTACCCGGCACCAACGTCCTTCTCTTCCGTGGATTATTCCATGCCAGAATGGGGCGACGACGACCCCACCGCCTTCCCCGGAGAGGATTTTCCACCTGCGGAAGTGCCTGCAGAGGTGCCTGCAGAGGTACCGCCAGAAGTGGAAGAAGCTGTTGTCCAAAAAGAACCAGAGATCGTCGTGCATAATCACGTGGAGGTCGAAGAAGCTGTTGCAACTGTAGCTGTGGTGCTGGATTACCGTAAGAAACCAAAATCTGCCATATGTGGAGTGATAATTACAGACTAGGGAAAAGTGGCATACGTGTCCACAGCACAAATTGGCCACATTTGGCCATTCCAGAAATTGACCACATCAAGACATATCAGAAACATGGCTTTATCTGCCTTACCAACATATATCTGGCCAACATAGGCTATTTAAGGACGTACCAGAAGTTGATCAAATCCAGTAAAATCAGAAATTGAGCACATTTAGACAAAACAGAAATTAACCACATCTAGTATATCTGACTCTCCCAGAAATTGGTTATGCCAGGACATAACAGAAATTTGTCTACATCCAGTCAAATCAGAAATTGGTCTACATCCAGTAAAATGAAAAATTGGTCTACATCCAGTCAAATGAAAAATTGGTCTACATCCAGTCAAATCAAAAATTGGTGTACATCCAGGTAAATCAGAAATTGGTCAACATTCAGTCAAATCAAAAATTGGTGTACATCCAGTCAAATCAATAATTGGTATTCATCCAGTCAAATCAGAAATTGTTCTACATCCAGGTAAATCAGAAATTGGTGTACATCCAGTCAAAGAAATAATTGGTCTACATCCAGTCAAATCACAAATTGTTCTACATGCAGTCAAATCAGAAAATGGTCAACATCCAGTCAAATCAGAAATTGGCCCCATCTGACCATAGTATAAAAAATGTACCACCAGAATTCCAGCCAGGGCTGACCACATTAGGGTATACCAGAAATATGGTTATATTAGCCAAAAGCAGAAGTTGACCACTTAGGGCATATCTAGTTATCCCAGAAATTGGCTATACCAGAACTTACCAAAAATGTGATCACATCCTGAAATTAGCCATATCTGACCATACCAGAAAATGGCCCAGTTGCAATTGAAAACATTAAGATATTTACCACAAATATGGTTGTGTCTGTCTAAACCATAAATTGACCACATATGACCATACTGAAAGTGCGGGTTTTAAAATCCAAAATGTATTTTCAGCTGAGGAACCTCCATCGTGGTGCCAGGCGATGTACGACTACGAGGCCACGTGTCCGGAGGAGCTGACCTTTGCCGAGGGTCAGGTGATCAGGGTCCTGCGCAAACACGTGCACAACGTGGACGATGGCTGGTGGGAGGGCGAGGTGGATGGACAGACTGGTATCTTTCCTTCCCTGGTGGTCGAGGAGCTGAGGACCAACGGTGATCCTCTCAGTCCAGAAGTTAGTTCCAAGTTTCGTTCTAGACATGTTGCACTACACTTCAAGAATGAAAGGGCTGATCACTGAGTTTTTTGGGGTTTTTTCTAGAACCTTTTTTCTCCACCTGGAACGGCTCCACCTGCCTTCGCCCCACCCCCGATGCCGCAGTTCCTGTCGGCGGCGGCCCAGGTCATCATAACGCAACCGACTCCAGAAACGGAGAATCCGGACTCTGATGTGGAAGAAGACACACGTACGTATAAGCGACAGAGTCCCCGCAAAGAACTAACGGAATCCGAACTGAATCTCACTTTGCTTCCGCAGGGGAATCCTACAACTACTCTGCACCCGACTTTGAAATGGAACTCAACGAGGCCCAACAAGAGCAATATCAAACACAATTCACGACGACGGACAGCAACGCCAATGAAACAGGTCAGCTATACATTCCCTTCACTCATTATTTATGTTCTTGTCTGATGTAATCAAATATTATTGCCTGATATCATTTTGTTCTTGTCTGATGTCACATTATGTCTTGTCTAATGTCACATTATGTCTTGTCTAATGCCACATTATGTCTTGTCTAATGCCATCTTATTGTCTTGTCGGATACCATCTTATGTTACTGTATGATGTCATCTTATGCTCTTGTCCGATGTCATCTTGTCTTGCCTGATATCATCTTATGTTCCTATCTGATGTCACATTATGTCTTGTCTAATGTCATCTTATTGTCTTGTCGGATGCCATCTTATGTTACTGTATGATGTCATCTTATGTTCTTGTCTGATGTCATCTTATGTTCTTGTCTGATGTCATCTTATGTTCTTGTCTGATGTCATCTTATGTTCTTGTCTGATGTCATCTTATGTTCTTGTCTGTTGTCCTCTTATGTTCTTGACTGATGTCATCTTATGTTCTTGACTGATGTCATCTTATGTCTTGCATGATGTCGTCTTATGTCTTGCATGATGTTGTCTTATGTCTTGCATGATGTTGTTTTATGTCTTGCATGATGTCGTCTTATGTCTTGCATGATGTCGTCTTATGTCTTGCATGATGTCGTCTTATGTCTTGCATGATGTCATCTTATGTTCTTGCCCGATGAAAAATTGTGTTCTTGCCTGTTGCCATGTTGTATTCTTGTCTGATGTTCTCTTATGTTCTTGCATGATGTCGTCTTATGTCTTGCATGATGTCGTCTTATGTCTTGCATAATGTCGTCTTATGTCTTGCATGATGTCGTCTTATGTCTTGCATGATGTTATCTTATGTCCTGCATGATGTCGTCTTATGTCCTGCATGATGTCATCTTATGTCCTGCATGATGTCGTCTTATGTCTTGCATGATGTCATCTTATGTTCTTGCCCGATGTAAAATTGTGTTCTTGCCTGTTGGCATCTTGTATTCTTGTCTGATATCATATCATGTTATTGTCTGATGTCATTTCATGTTCTTGTCTGACACCATTTTACATTCTTGTTTGATATCATGCAGTTTTGTTTTTGGCTGATATCATCCTGTGACCTGTGTCCATGTCTTATATGTATCATCTTTCATTGTCTTAGCTGATAATTTCATATTTTGAATTATTGCATGTTACCTTTTATATTAATAACTGATAATCTCATATTTTGAGCTCTTGTCTGAAATATCATCTTTAATGATCTTTTATATGCTTAGATGATATTTTCATCTTTTGAGTTGGCTGTCTGATATCATATTCAAATAACTAATCATCTCATGTTTTGAATTCTTGGCCGATCTTCTTTTGTCTTCATATATGACGGTCCATCTTCTATGATGTTTATTTGTCTCAATGCACAAGCTAAAACATGCAGTTTGTAAATTGACACGATGACATATTTCATTGGATACGTTCATTACCGTTGCCGAATGTTATGGCCTGTCAAAAAACCGGAAACATTCAGGGTATGCCGACTTCAAGTGACCCTACACACACAGGGAAAGGTCACATGTCGGCTAAGGCACCACACCAAAACAACTTCCTCGCCGAACGCTGCTGTTTTTATCTTACGACGCTAATTTGTCACATTAATTTCTTGGCCTTTGATAAGAAGTTGTTGCGTGGCGCATATATACACGCCACTTAAGTTTTTAATTGGTGCGTAGGCCAAAGACAACGCATCATCAATAACGAAGGAGACGAGCAGGCGGCGGCCATCTTGAATCCCAGACTAAACAACACACCACGCAACAGAAGTCATCCAAAATGAAAACACCGGCCAGATTTACGAGGACCGGAGGTTTATGAAGGCTTAGGACACGTGGCGCCGATCCCTTATTATTCTCCTGTAACGTGTTTCCAAAAAATCTCATGTAATAATAACAACAACAACACGACCTATGGGGGAACTAGGGTTAGGAACAGAAAACTCAAAACTTGTAAATTCTCACAAGTAAAACACACACAAAAAACCCCAATAAACATGTTACCCCAATTTTATGCATCTTAAAGCCCTGTGATGTGGTCGGGAAATTGGACAAGCAACACTATTTTGACAATGATTTTGATAAATGAGGAAAAATGAGAACTTCTGTGATTTCTGTCCATTTGGTCAGACTTTGAGTGACATCGTTGAATGACAATCATTTATTAAAAGCTAAAAACGCTTGGGGAAAAAAAAAAAAACAGGACAGAAATTGTGGCCTGACCCAGGAAACTCAAGCACTGACATCTCCCGTCCCGAGAGGGCGTCTTGTTTACAAGTTGAAAGACATGACGATGAAACCATTACCGAAAACACGTTTCGTCAATGAAATTAATGACTTTTTCCAGAACAACAAATATTGCGAAATGGCTACCCATACAACCTAGCATTTTCCAGCAACATTTTCTAGCATTTGCCATCAGTGATAACACCTGTCTGAAATATGCTAAAAACTAAGGCTTCAATTTTTTAATATGAATGCGCAATACAAGTGTATGCACATTTGAAGCGACTAATGATGCCTATAGCTTCCACCGCGTGCAATATGTCTAAAGATACAGAATTGTGCAAAAGTATTTGGAGAAAAGTGAAGATTCTGATAAAGATTATGTAGTAAATGTGTCATCCTTGTCAGAAGCTTCAGTTGCTCTAAACACTGTTCACAGGATTGTGTCAAGCAAGCAGAATTCCTTTGATTACTAGAAAATATTCAGTATTTTTTGATAAAATATCACGTAAAAAACCTCATCTAATGGTCGGAACATATACCATTGACACAACATGTCAACATTATGGCATTTTCATTACAGGTGCTGAAACGTCTTCCGCAATACCGGATGTGATAGCCTCTCTTCCACCAGAAGCAATGGCAGTAAGTAGTTTGGAAACGACTTTTGAAAAGTATTGCTGAGACAATACATGTACCAAGAAACCTTGGCATACATTTTTGAACAAATTTTGAGATTTATAGAGAAATGTGCGAGTTCATTTGTTGCAGTTCAATACTCATTAAAATCCTATTTGTTTCAACGATAGGAAGAACCCGAAACAGAGGATCCAACAGAGGGCTCTCCTGTCCCGGAAGCTCAAGAAACGAAAGCGGCGACGCCACCTGAAGAGGAAGAAAAACAGCTTCCGGAGGAAAAAAAGGAGGAAGTGACGACAGAAGCCCCAAACACGAGCGAGGAAATCCAACCAGAAGCGTCTGAAGAGCCTGAAGCCATGGAAGTGGCAGGCGCCTCTCAAGATGACAACGATTCCAATAAACCAGCAGAAGAGGAGGACTCTCAGGACTCTCCAGAAAGCAAAACGAACAACGATGAGGACATCATATCGCCACCACAAGAACACACCGGATAAAAGGATCAGCGATGACGCCACCAGGGGGCAGCTCAAGCCATTCTCCACTTAATTCATTTATGGTTTGCGTACATAGTCGCAGTTGGACTGTTTGAAAAACATGTAAACTTACAGAACTTACCACCAGACAGTATTTTTAGCCATTAGTTGAGTAACATAGTTAGGGGGTGCTGAACTAACATCAGTCTAATCTAAGCTGCCCATACACGATCAGTTTTTGATTGATGTCTGGTATGTCAATCCCGGACTTATCATTCCATGAGTGCCAGAAATTGGTTATGCACGCAATTTATCGTGTTTGGGTACCTAAATCCCCGAATTGTGGTTACCAATTGACCCTCTTAGTTTTTCAAATGGTCCACCATCGTCAATATATGTTCTACGAGCACGTTTACCCAATTAGTATACTATATCGAGTTGGGCCCACCTGAAATTTGCATTCGTAATCCGAGGGTCGTTCATAAAGTGTCCGGAAAAAGCTCGACTTTCCTGCCAAGAATAGCAAACGTATAGCGCATTCTATAACAGTATTCTAATTCATGACGAGAGATAGACTCAAGATGGTGTTTGTGGGCCAAAATATTTCAGAAAGAGGATTAACCCCGATCTAAGTGGAATTTAGTTCTTTTGTAGCGCTTTATCATAGATCAGTTTTTATGTTTGTTAGGCGTGGTCGATCACTGAATGGATTTCAACCAACATGAAAACAGATTTGGATAGAATGTAAATGCGCATGTACGCATGCGCAGTGAGCACATAATATCCATAACCTCAACGAATGCGCACGTGCATATTTACATAAATTCTATCCAAGACGGTTATTAGCTATATCTGGTTTAAATACCTAATATTTCAAAGATTGCAGAATAAAATCCATTCCGTGACCACAGCTATTTAAAATTAAATTATATCGCGATTGAATTTCATAATGGAAATTGTACCGTATAGAACTTAAAAGGTGCGTTTCCACTTGAGAGGAAGAAAATCCTGGCAAGAAACTTTCGAGATGCTCTCGATAGCAGCTCTCACCAATGGATACATCTCTGAGAGTAGCACGTACAAATGATCGTATACGTACTACTTTCCGAGAGCTCTCGTATTCGAATTTTATTAAGTGAACACGTAAGCCCTGGCCTCTCTGATAGCAGCTCGCAATATGCGAACTTTGAGAACACATTTCCACATTAAGAAATCGCCGCGATTGCCCAAGTGGACACGGTTTCGAGAGCACTTTTGACGAGATGCTCGCCGTGTACTCGCGATAGTTCAATCGGCTGAAAATTACTCAAATGGACAACCATCTGAAAGTAACTCACGAGTGTAAACATCAATTGAAGTGAGATGAACTCTCGCGAGTTACTCGTCACATCTCGTATTTCACAAAATTTCTCAAACTTAGTTTTAAACATCAAAAACCCTAAACGTAAAAGCATCTCGACAGCTGCTCTCAAAATTCGAACATGGTTCGTATTTTGCAGCTGCTATATTGAGAACTGCTATAGAGAGCATCTCGAGAGTTTCTCTCACGTGGAAACGCATCTTTACACTTAAAACTTTATCATTGAATCTATATAGGCATTCCGGATAATCCAATAAAATTCCTAATTAGAGTTGAGGGGAGAGAAAAAAAAAGCAACATGGCCTCCATGCTTTTCATTTAATTTCTCACTTTGGATGTTTTTTTTAATTTGGCGAATGTCTGGACGAAATGTAAATGAATCGCTTATCGTCATTCAAGGAGTGATTTATGCCTGGCTCAACGCACCCTGAGATAATGGAACGTTGAAAGAAACAACCGGTTCAACATTTATGCATATATAAATAAACCGTCTGCGTTTCGCTAATTACCACAGAGTTTGCTTTATCTGGAAGTGTGCTGTCACATGTTTGACTAGCTTATTAATCAATTAAGTGAATAAGAAGGATAAACGCCACCGAATGCCCGTTTTTATTTAATAAGGGGGGAGAAAAAATTAGCAAATATTAAACCGGTGGTTTTAAGTGGCAGAAATAATTAGCTTTTCCAGTTGTCTTGGCGGGGAAATTAAACGAGGCATCGAAAATCAAGCAGATGGTTATTAAAATAAGACTAATTAACGACCCATTCCGGATAACGGGACCATATTAGGGAACATAAACCGGTATCAAATCTTGATCATTTGGTCCCAATAAACAGCTTGACCCTTAGGGGCCATTCAAAAATGATGTCACACCTAGGGGGTGGGTTGTTTGTTATTTGTGACAATTGTGACCAAGGGGAGGGAGGGGGTGGTTTGGTAATGTGACATCACACAATCAAAATTTATTTCAAACGGTAAAAAATATGCAGTAAAATTTTTTAAAATTTTTTTAACATTTGAAATTTTGAATAGCAGTCGGGAAAAAAGATTTGGGTCTTGTAGTGACTTAAAACTTTCTTCCCAATTGCTACTCATCAATCATCATAGCAATCTATTATTTAATATAATGTTATTAATATCAACATT
>JAQGAE010005779.1:0-10862 GCA_034696685.1 Julus scandinavius
CACCATTGTATCAGTCAAGATGGCGGCTAGAAAGCCAAGAAAGGAATGGTTAGTTGTATTGCATTATGGGAACCGATTTCCCATGATGCAATGCAGTAAACGCGATTATACAAACACAGTGTGTCCACTCAAAGATATCTGTCTTTGAGAAAGATAATCGAGGTTAGTGATAAACTAGTTTAAGTTTATAGTGTGTCCAGAGTATAAGGGGAAGGAGGTCCTGTTGGCGGCCATTGGTCATGCCTTTAATGTAGAAATATTAGAGCAAATGACCGCATCAGACAATGCGGTGTGCTTTTTTTAAGGCCTCTTTAGGTGAAACAAGCCACCCAAGCGATTTCTCACGCCTATTTGCCCTAAAACAAGTCTAAAACTGCAATCGTCACGCAACACACAACATATTATTTGCCGAAAATTGCAGGTTTTTAGCGCTAATCGCGAGAAAGTGAAATGAAATGAATGCCTGCAATTTGGGTTATGATAGTGTAGCGTTGGCAATTCAAGGCGTGTGTTTTGAGAAAAAAACCTGGTACTATAGTAGTAACAAGTTGGAGAAGGTATGAAAAATGCACGTGTTAACCAGAAGCAGAGACCAAAACAATAAAAGTTTACATATTTCTTACCTGACAGTTCATTATAACTGAATTAAAAGTGCATATGAAATAAAATTAATGAAAACATCACAAATGTAATGTTTAATATCACATTGTAATATCGTTAAAATAACTCGAATTTAATGGTTTGTTATTTCATTTGCAAGTTAATAAATTCTACAAGATCTACAAGAAATTTCATGTTAGTTTACTTCTCTTATAATTTTATGCATACAATTATAAGAGAAGTAAACTAACATGAAATTTCTCGTAGATCTTGTAGAATTTATTAACTTGCAAATGAAATAACAAACCATTAAAATCGAGTTATTTTAACGATATTACAATGTGTTCTGTTACACGGATATTGAATAGCTGGTTTTTAAGTTCCTGTAAGGGGCCATTTAAATAGAACGTCCTGAAGAGGAGGATAGGAGAGTGTCTGGTGGCATGTGGATAGGAGAGGGGAGGGTGGAAAGCCATTATGGACGTCCACTAATGATGGCATTTTCCAGTTTTTGGACTTTCTGTTTAATTGAGCATGAAAGGTCAGTAAAAGGGACCCCAGAAGAAATTTGCCCCCAGTCCCAAACGTACTAGAATTTTTAAAATCTCGGAAAAGTCGGGAATTTTGTCTAAATTTTTGTTAAACACCAATTTCATGCTGGAATTTCCTTTCGAGGTCAAGAAATTTTCATTAATCAGAAAAATCTGGAAAATTGTCGTGGAATCGGTAGCCACTAGATTGTTATAATGTACCTTTTTAACAAAATGTTATTCAGTAAAAATGTTATTCAGTGTGTTGGACAATATTGTGCAAATCAAAATACTCCATTTCTCATTAAATTTTTGTTATAAATGTACCTTTTTAACAAAATGTTATTCAGTAAAAGTAATATTCAGTGTTGAACAATATTGTGCAAATTAAAATACTACATTTCTCATTGAATTTTTGTTCTAAATATACCTTTTTAACAAAATGTTATTAAGTAAAAGTATTATTCAATGTGTTGGACAATATTGTGCAAATCAAAATACTACATTTCTCATTAAATTTTTGTTCTAAATATACGTTTTTAACAAAATGTTATTCGGTAAAAGTATTATTCAGTGTGTTGGATAATATTGTGCAAATCAAATTACTACATTTCTCATTAAATTTTTGTTATAAATGTACCTTTTTAACAAAATGTTATTCAGTAAAAGTATATTATTCAGTGTTGGACAAAATTGTGCAAATTAAAATACTACATTTCTCATTGAATTTTTGTTATACATGTACCTTTTTAAACAAAATGTTGTAAATATATAAGAACAAAAGGAAATAGAAATATTTCCAAAAACAAAAAAATAAATAAAAACAACACAGACAAGTGCGTGACTACAATTTAGGTCACGACTTTCGTGTTACACGAAACAAGATGGCTGGTCACACCATTTAGGCAGCCATATTGTTGTTCTCCATGTAGTTGTGTATAATAGAAAACCAGATTCAACAATTCTGCCAAAAACTAGCTTTTAAAACGGCATGTAACACGTTAAGGTCAGTATCGTGGCGTTTCTAACCACGGCACAACTTGATTAAAAATGTCAAGGCCAGCGCAATTTCAATCGCGGAAAACCTACTTTTCGATATACACAGTGGTCACATTTATTATTTTGTTGTAAGAATATATAGGTTAATCCTATAGTTACAAAAACTGCAGAACTAATTGAGCATGTTAGGAATGCAGGAAACACAATAAGGAGCAAAAAAACAACTTGCAATTTCAACAAAATGTAATTTATAGCGAAAACTTTCATAAATTTCGTTTTCGATTAATGTATTTTTTCTTGGCCCGAATTTTCGCACCATTTCGTTAACTATTTCATTAATAATAAAAACTAAGTTTCCATTGTTGTTGAAATATGGACGCTATGAACATGGAACGTGCTAAAGATTTAAGGGAAAACTGGGGAGCATTGAGACACTTGTCCTAATGATCTCAAATTGTAAGCATATGCAGTTTTAACTAAGTGACTGCGCACTCAAATTCTATCAAACCTACTGTAAAATTGTAATGTTGGAACATTTCTTGTGGAATGTCTCATTTTACCCCACTCCTGGGGTAAAGTGAGACGCCTCATGAATTAGACAAAATTAAATGAAAACAGATTATGATAACTTATACTTATCATTGTTAGACTGAAAAACAACGTGTTCAGCTGAGATATGTTATAAGTTGTCATATAATAATAAATAAAAGTATTTTAGATTAAATATTTCAAGCCAATATCCACAATAGAACTATTTAATAACGTCACTGTCTCACCTTACCCCATGTCTCAATGCTCCCCAGTCTAACAAAGAAAAGTTTAATTTAAAAAAAAAATAATAATCTGCTCCAATATGAAATGTAGGTTTGTTGTCAGAATTTCTGAATAAATTTGGGCAAAAACTTTTACAGATTCGTTCTAACTTGACCATTCGATCAACTGAATCTGACGAAATCTTGCATCTTTGAACTTTTTCGAATTCTTTACTGACAGCAAATGCCGCCTTGGCATGTCAGACTGCCAAGTAACCCAACATAGGCTGACAGTGTATCATTGCAGTTTTGAACAGAATTATAAGCGACAACACATGGCCATTAAGCATATCTCGCAATTCTTCTTCAATTGAATCTGACAAGTCTCCAAAGTTTTCACCCTTGACCGAGCTTAACGAATTTCGTTTGACAGTGCAAATGTCAGTGTCCTGGCTGCTAACTCATTCGTGACATCTTTCCGAATCGTCTTGCAACTTTGAACCTTGTTGAACGCTTATGAACTTTGCAAAGTCGACTGGGATGATAATAAAACACCTACTATGTATGTACAATAAATTTTTAAATATACCAGCTTATTTTTTTGGAGTACAAACTTTTGCCTTCCAATATTTGGACATATAATCCGATGTTGGAAATTCTTAAGACATATAATCCGATGTTGGGGATATTTAGACATATAATCCGACGTTGGAGGTATTTGGACATATAATCCGATGATAGAGATATTTGGACATACAGCATGAAATCCGATGTTATACTAGGTATTTGGACATATATTTCAATGATGCAGCCATTTGGACATTCACTATTAAAGCCGGTTTGGAGATATCTGGACAATTATCTGGTCTTATAGGTATAATTGGACATGTAATCGGACGCCGTAGATATTGGGACATGTAGTACTAAGTCCGTTTTTGGAGATATTTGGACATGTAATCCGATATTGTATCTGGACATATAATCCGATGATGGAGAAATTTGGACACATAATCTGACTTTGGAGACATCTGGACATATCATATGTCTTTGGAGACATTTGGACATATCATCTGAATTTGGAGACATTTGGACATATCATCTGACTTTGGAGACATTTGGACATATCATCTGACTTTGGAGATGTTTGGACATATAATCTGACTTTGGAGACATTTGGACATATCATCTTACTTTGGAAACATTTGGACATACACAATATTAAATCCGATGTTGGAGACATGTGGACATATACTTTGACGTTGGATACATTTGGACATATCATCTTACTTTGGAGCCAGTTGGACTAATCAGCTGACTTGGAAACACTTTTGGACATATCATCTGACTTTGGAGATATTTGTACATATCATCTGGCTTTGGAGACATTTGAACATACACAATATTAAATCCGATGTTGGAGACATGTGGACATATACTTTGACGTTGGAGACATTTGGACATACAGTATTAAATCCGATGTTGGAAATATCTGGGCAATAATCCGATATTATAGGTATTTCGACATATTATAATCTGATGATCGAGACATTCGGACATATTGTGTCAAATACGATGTTGGAGATATGTGGACAAATAATCCGATGATGGATACATTTGGACATAGCATAACCCGATGATGGTTACACAAGTATGTCTATGCGTGTCCAATTTCTGATCCACCATATATGGAAGTTGCCATACATCCACATGCACTGTGCAAGTCCATGTGTCCACTCTAATAGCCCACAAATCCATTTTGGCAGGTTGCTTAACGACCATATATTTTAAAAAGATTGCCGTCACTGCGGCAAAAGGATGCTCGTTATGCGTTCCAGTCACGTGGTTGACGTTTCGCATTTGACCAAATCGAGGTCAAGTCTGGTGGCGACATTGACGAAGGCTCTTTCTAGAAAAGTAGCATTTGTGCACCGTGGATAATATAATAACAAGGAGCGCATGCATCACGTGACGATGCTCTTTCTCCCCCTTTTATACGGAATAAATTCCAGACACGTTCGGTGAAGATAGATCCGGCTCTGGAACAAGAGCTCTATGTGAATCGGTCGCAAAATGTGATACCAGAAGCGTTTCAACACGCCATTAAGAATCCATAATTACCCTTGCCGAGCAACCTAGGTCGCACCTCCTGCCAATTACGTTTAATTAAAATGCGTTGTGTTTTCCTTTCTTGTTAAGCGCCACCTGTCGCAACCTCCTTAAGCAATTCAACATCCATAAGCAAGGTCTCCACCAAAGGGCAATGCAGCAAACGCCAAGGTTTGTACAAACAAATTTGCACAAAAAGTTTGCTTACCCCTTTTGTTTCAGCAAACTTAAGATGGATTTCCACCAACAGCAACATACAACATGTGGCTGGACTCACACATACACAAACATAAAACACAAATCTAAAGCCGCGTATCCACTGCAGTCAACATTCAACAAAAATGTTGATCAACATGGTTTGCTGAAACAAATTTAGAAAAAAACAAGTTTGTCTACCGTGATGTTTGAGCAAACTTTTTTTGTTGAAATACCATGGTTTCGTCAACATTTTTCTGATCGATCAAGAGGTGGTCTGGACCAAAAGGAGGAAAAATGTTGCCATTTTACTGCGCATGCTCAGCCATATAAGTATATACAGCCTTGGCAGAAGCGCCATAAACTGGACGCGTTTATTCACTGATTCTTTCAACATTTTGATTGATACAGGTCAGCATTCATCAACATGTTGAGGAATATATTGTTTCAGGTTTGTCTTGAGTGTTTGTATGTTTTATGTTGAATGTTGAATGTTGACTGCAGTGGAGACGGAGCTTTAAACAATGAAGTCAATGAAAATCTATGAGGGTGGAAGGGGAGAGGTCTGTGCTAAAATGGACACCGTGTGGACAGGGGGTAGGGATTGGTCAATTTTTGAAGGAATTTCGGGGATATCCTTTTAGAATGTTCCCTTACCATTTTCACCAAGAGAATGTTCGATTAATTTCCACTGCAGTACACCAACATTCCGATTACCAACTAAGGGCACACTTCAACCATAGTTGTGACAAGATGGTAGTTTATGACAACTACCACCACCGAGTCACCAAACTGTACAACAGTGTCCACTCAAGTATGACACAATCCGTGACTTCGACTTTTGAAGTTTACCAACCGAGCATCACGGTTTGACAAACCAACATCCGTAAATCACTTTTTTCATCAACTAATGGCAACTCCTGCGAGGTCCTAAAAGCTTTTAATTGGTCAGAGTGCATCGTTTCATGAGGTCAAAAAAAATGCACGCGTGTATGAAATTCAAACGATCCGTGATTAGTCGTCCATCAGAGAGAGAGAGAGCCATGAAGGTCTAACGATGCATGGTGCACCAGCTGCACGCAATGGCATTGGACGTTGAGAGTCCATGGGGAAACTGGGGACGAATCTTCTGCTCAAATGCACAATCGGAGTCAAAAGAAAAGCAGTGGATGGAAGAATATATGAATTAAAAGCGAGTACTGCACCGTAAACAAATCCATAAAAATGTTAACAAACGCATTTGAGTTCATTGAGAAGAACAGGACCTTTGAAAACAAGAATCCTATATATGGATTCTAATCATCAGCTAGTATTATGCCCCCATTCGAAAGTATTGTTTCACTATGGAAGATAACATCACAAATTATACACGAGTAGTACTTGAAGACTTTTCCAACATGATTGCTTCTGGAAAAATCTGGAAAGGCAACATAGCGTCCATGTTGGAAATGTCAAAGCCATGAGATTGTAGGGACTATTCTCTAAAGCCCCTCAAACACTAGACTCGCTTTATGTAAAATCAACTGCTAGCGCACGATTTTGGGTTTTGCGCATGCGCACTGGTTATGCGCTCAGCTCACAATATCGTCTGCTAAAGCCGAATTCACATTGGACGACTTACGCTCACAACTCACTATAATTTGTCTGCTAGTCTAACGACAAATTTGTTATACACCAGAAAAGGTTATCCTCCCGGTACTGCGCATGCGCACAACTCCTCGCACGTGATCACGCATGCGCCATGCTGTTATGTATAACCTTTTCTAATGTATAACAAATTTATCGTTAGACTAGCGGACAAATTGTAGTGATTTGTGAGCGAAAGTCGTCCAGTGTGAATCCGGCACAAAGCCCCAAACTCACTTTATGTAAAATCGGCTGCTAGCGCACAATTTTTGGGATCGCGCATGCGCACTAGTTGTGGGCTCAGCGCACAACATCGTCTGCCAAATATACAGCGCACATCGGAGCGGAGAAAAGTGAGTTCGGAAAGCGAGTCTAGTATGTGGAGGGCTTTATCAAAAAATTTCCTTTTTTTTAAACACTAATGATGTTATTAATTAAATTGCTTTTTTAAATATATTTATTTTGAAACTTTGAGATTGGATAGATACATTTCTCAATTAAAATACTCTTTATCGATTTCTGCAATTACATTTTTGGTTTGAACAGTAAACTATTTTTGATGAAGAAGTTTGAGTTAGTTTAACTTGTGCACTGTAATATTTTATCATTCCAATTTTCGAAATCTTGGTTAGCTTTAGAACAGCATTCTACATTTTACTTTAAGATAGCATGCAATATTCTTTATACAATCACATTATTATTATAATTCCAGATACTAAATAGATTAAATGGTTAAATTTACAAACAACTGTGATAATGTTATAAAACAAGCTTTCAATCAATATTTTATTTTAACACTACAAGGTTTGAAATATTTTCTCAGTTGTTTGCACGTCTTAAACTGAAGATTTACATAATATTTCTGATTTACTAAATGTACTTTTTATGATATACAATGAATAGTACATATAAGGTTTCATTATATTTCTCTAATACATTATTTGCATTCAAGATCGTATAACATGGATGTTTACAAAGTAAAAGGCATTAGGAAACCATATATATATATATATATATATAGTATATATATAGAGTAATATGTTGCAACATAACGAAAAAGTTCAAAGTTGTTTTAACCTCAAGCCCAACATTTACTTTAAAATAACTTGTATTATACATGTTTTTTTCCAGTGATAAAGTGATCAAGTTTGGCAGTAGTTTCACCCTGCAATTACTTTACCTGCATTGTAATTTGAATGATTTATTGCTTTATGTTAGTTTTAAATCTATAGATCTGATTTTCCTGATTTCCCTTAGGATATTCCTGCCATGTTTCTTGCCTTCCCACAGGGTTTCTTTATTGATGTACATTTTCATTCGATTCATCTTGATTTCATGAATTTATTATTCAAAGGGCCTCGAAGTTTTCAATTTCTTTTTATTTCAAAACATCTCTTGAATTACCTTGGTTTGAGCAATATTTGCTGCCAGTGTTTTACAGATTTCTTGACAATATTGACGTTGAAAGACGAGTTGTACTATCGTATAATCCAGAACCTCATGAATCAACTGAGGGTTCCAAAGTTTGGGATCCAAAGATAGCAAAGAACTTCAGTAATACATTTGATAGATCTAAAATCTTATCCAACATATATAAGAACTTATTTAAAGGAAACTACATGCCCAATTGATTAAGATATTGCCCAATTCCCCAACTGATCAATAAATTGTTTAACTCGCCTACTACTCAAAATTTTTCCAATTATTCAATTTATCAAGAAGTTATCAAATTATCGAACGGATATAAGAAAGAACTTATCTAAAAGAAACAACATGCCCCAATGATCAAGAAATTGCCCAATTCTCCAACTGCTCGAGAAATTGTCAAATTTTCCTACTACTCAAGAAATTGTCAAATTCTCTAACTGCTCAAGAAATTGTCAAATTCTTCAATTGCTCAAAAATTGTCCAACTCTCCTACTGCTCAATAAATAGTCCGATTGTTCAATTTAACAATAAGTTATCAAATTCTCTAACTGCTCAAGAAATTGCCAAATTCTCCAACTGCTTAAGAAATTGTCAAATTCTCCAACTACTCAAGAAATTGTCAAATTCTCTAACTGCTCAAGAAATTGTCAAATTCTCCAATTGCTCTCAGAAATTGTCTAACTCTCCTACTGCTCAATAAATTGTCCGATTGTTCAATTTAACAAGAAGTTGTCACATTCTCTAATTGCTCAAGAAATTGCAAAATTCTCCAACTGCTTAAAAAATTGTCAAATTCTCCAACGGATTAAGAAAATCTCCAACTATCATACTGCTCAAGAAATTGTTCAATTATTCAATTTATCAAGAAGTTATCAAATTATCCAACATATATAAGAAATAAGTTATCAAATTATCCAACATATATAAGAAATAACTTATCTAAAGGAAACAACATGCCCCAATGATCAAGAAATTGTTCAATTCTCCAAATTAACAAGAATTTGTCAAACTCTTGTTCAAGAAATTGTGAAATTATCCATAAGAACTTATCTAATGAAAACAACATGCCCTATTGATCAAGAAATTGTCAAACTCTCCTAATGCTCAAGAAATTGTTCAATTCTCCAATTTTTCAAGAAATTGTCCAATTCTCCAATTTCTTAAGAATATGTCCAATTATTCAACAAAGATAAGAACTAAATTTGAAAATAAAAAAAAACTATTTCAAAAAATGTTTAAGGATCCAAGAACAAGAGACACTACGAACTTCTAAAATAGTTTAAAGAGCCTTATACCTAATTATTCCAAAACTAATATTGCACGAATACGCAAGAGCAAGTTGAAAGAGTACATCAGGGAATAATGTCAATTATCTTTTCCGATTTTTCTTAATGACAAGTTGCAAGACACTTAACCTCAGGTCTCCATCCCATTGGTCGGATTAAGAGGACGCCAGTAGAAACCTTGCATCCAAAAAACCCCTTCTCGTTTGAAAGCAAGACACGAAGCACTCAAGACAGTTTTCACGATTTGATGGTAAACCACTGATGGGAATTCCACTTTGTTAATGAAAGACGTCGGAAGTCAGAAAGACGCCAAAGAATGAGCCATTAATGCCAAAAACCGCAAACCGCAAACAGTTTTACAGAACAAGCAACATGCTTTATGTTGAAGCATTAAAGCGCTGCCAGACTGGTCGCGATCTCAGAATTGGACGATGAAAATCGGGCAGTATCGTCGCCATGGCAACGGGAAGCTGCAGAAGCAGGTGGTCAAGGGCCTAATGGATCATGTCCATTACATCTCCATTAGTTGAAAAAGGTATAGTCCTTTCCCGCCAGCAAGCCATTACGGACTTGAATTATTTACCGATTTGTACTACAGCATACGTGAATGACTGGAGAAATTCCCACGCTGACAATTAGGGGGCGTCTGACTGAAAAAGGCCGGGGCCACTGCTGGACATTGGTCAACTGCCCAATTAAACTTCTCGATATTAAAGTGGAAACTTTACATCCCCTCGTTCTATAAAAAAAAATTGCTTTTGGTAGGACTTGTCAGATTTCGAGAAGTTTGAAATCACGGCCAGTTAACATTGTTCGCTGACTATAGCCAACACATTATGGCCATTTACAACATTATTGATAACATGGTGAACGTTGATGACATTGTTGATAACATTGTTGATCACATGGTTAAACATTAATAACCTTTTTGATATAATTGTTGATAACATGGTTAATTCTTGATATAATTGTTGATAACATGGTTAATTCTTGGTATAATTGTTGATAACATGGTTAATTCTTGATAACATGATTAATTCTTGATATAATTGTTGATAACATGGTTAATTCTTGATAGCATCGTCGATAACATGGTTAAACGTTGATAACATTATTGATAACATGGTTAAACGTTGATAGTATATCATTGTTGAAAACATGGTTCATTCTTGATAGCATCGTCGATAACATGGTTAAACGTTGATAACATGAATAAACGTTGATAACATTGTTGATAACATGACTAAACGTTGATAACATTTGGATAACATGACTAAACGTTGATAACATTGTTGATAACATTTGGATAACAATGTTGATAACATGGTTAAACGTTGATA